>NIVC01000300.1:193567-366181 GCA_002269645.1 Macrostomum lignano | reverse complement strand
ACAATCATCGGTTTTCAAAGCCGAACTGTTGTCATTCTAGCTAATAATAATATTAATAATGACTGCAGGACTTCGGCAACATTGTCTCACAACACCAAACGCTGAGACAGTTCTGCCCCTTCCCGCAGGCACGCCCTCAAACACTCGCTCACAGGTTGGCCCTGATGGCTGTTTTCATTGCTCAAATACCATAACGCTTGAATAGTTGAATCTCAGCAAGTATAAGTTAACACGATTAATTAACTAACTAACAGATTTCTAGGCCCTGAACTTGTCAAAGGGACACCTGGAGCTTTAGATGCGAGCAGAACTGCCTCTCAGGTGTGGAGTTTCCTGACGAGTTGAAGCGAAAAACGGGAAGTCAGAGTGCCAGGGAAGAATATTTATAGAAGAATGACTTTTCCGGCTCCGCAGAGACAATAGCGGATAGCCGCATTGTATTGCCTATTGATTGGGGATTTTTCTATGCAAAACCGCCTGCCTTGCCGACTACGGACACCTTTCCTCAACTCTGACACAGTAGGGAAGTATGAAAAATGCCCAACATTAACGTGAGCGGAGAAAAAGTTTACAGGAAGGTAAAAATGGGGATTTTTTATAAAAATATGGTTAGGAACAGGAAGAGGGGAGAATGGGGCTTAAGGAGAAGAGGGGGTTCTCAAGGCAAGCTGGCTGCGAGGCCATTTTCTCTTTCACTTTTCCTTCTCAGAAGAAGAGATCGAGGGGTTGCCGGCTCTTTCCTGAACACTCTTTTCTCCAGTATTATTTGCGGGAAAGAAGCCTTCAGTTTCTGTCTGACCGTGTGGAGGCCTTTGTCAAAATCTTGCCCAACTTTTTATGGTCGCGGGCTTGCTGCCGCTCTCTGGAGACTCGAGAGTCAGGGGAGGGTGAAAGGGACCCGCTGAATGTCAGGGGAGGGTGAAAGAGACCCTCTAAATGTCAGGGGAGGGTGAAAGGGACCCTCTGAATGTCAGGGGAGGGTGAAATGGACCCGCTGAATGTCAGGGGAGGGTGAAAGGGACCCTCTGAATGTCAGGGGAGGGTGAAAGGGACCCGCTGAATGTCAGGGGAGGGTGAAAGGGACCCTCTGAATGTTAGGGAGGGTGAAAGGGACCCTCTGAATGTCAGGGGAGGTGAAAGGGACCCGCTGAATGTCAGGGGAGGGTGAAAGGGACCCTCTGAATGTCAGGGGAAGGTGAAAGGGACCCGCTGAATAATCAGGGGAGGGTGAAAGGGACCCTCTGAATGTCAGGGGAGGGTGAAAGGGACCCGCTGAATGTCAGGGGAGGGTGAAAGGGACCCGCTGAATATTCGGGGGTGCCTATGTGAGCAGATTATTTAAAATAGAACAGACTCAACACCAACTCAAGCCCGTTAATAGGCAGCTGTTTTGGCATCTTGCACTGAAATGCAGACTACTGAATTGACAGTGTCTGAGAACTGACAACTCAGAACTGAAGGAGTTTCTCAAGCAGCTTAACCGCTCCTCATCTGCATGGACAGCAGTGGTCTCGGGTTATTCAATTCTCAACTCAATTAGGCAATTTTCAAGATTCCGAGAACACAGCACACTCCTCTCAACAGCTCGACCCCCTTGCAGGACTGGTAGCTACATTATTAATGCAATTTAATTGCCTCCCGTTCTCATTGTCTGCTCCTGAGAGATATTTTAGAAAACTGCAGACAGACAGACAGCCTCACACACTGTGCTGGCAATACAGAAACCCACGTGAGCTGTCACTCACCTAAGCAGCGGGGAGGCGGGACAGAATGAGCTGCCTACAAATTCTGAGCACCAAATACTCACTTTTTTGTTTCATGCAAAGCCCCCTGGCCTCTGCCCCACAACAGCTCAGAGTTAGAGAGTGCAGAGACAGAGGTGAGGTTACAATTACTCATATTTTACCCTCGTGCTCAGCTAATGGTCTCCAAGTGCAGCTCCGCTCCGGACTGCCAGCGTGTGGGGGTCAGGGAGAGAATTAGGGAGAGTGCAGGGCTGGGGAGGCGGCGCTGTTGCCGGGGTCCGGGGCACTCAAAACTGCCGGCTCCAGCTGTCTTCCCCACCCTTCCAACAGACAGGGAAAGTCACTGGGGGCGGGTGTGAGAATTTCTTCCCCTGCAGCTGAGCTGCGCGCTGAGCATTTGTAGAGAACTGCTGCGTCTGTCTGTCACTTTGACTCTTAACTGTCATTGCGAACGCGACTGGGCTCTTGGAGAATCCCTTTCTGAGGTTTCTGCCACTGCTGAGAGAAAGTTTTGATCAATAAAACTCTAGATAGACAGACAGACAGACAGACAGGTAGTTGGATAGATAGATAGATAGATCAGCACCAGGGCGCCAGCACCAGGGGCGCCAGCACCAGGGGCGCCAGCACCAGGGGCGCCAGCACCAGGGGCGCCAGCACCAGGGGCGCCAGCACCAGGGGCGCCAGCACCAGGGGCGCGAGCACCAGGGGCGCCAGCACCAGGGGCGCGCACCAGAGATAGATAGATAGATAGATAGATAGATAGATAGATAGATAGATAGATAGATAGATAGATAGATAGATAGATAGATAGATAGATAGATAGATAGATAGATAGATAGATAGATAGATAGATAGATAGATAGATAGCACTATTATAAGTTTATAAGCATACAAAGCTGAGTAAGAAACATACTCCCACAATGTGACACATAAATCAGATTAATAATGCATGTACACCGAAACTGCTCCAGCAATGGGAGAGGCAAACGCAGCCCTGGCAACCCGAAATCCTGCAGTCTACGGAACTCTGAGAGTCGGTCGTCACTGATAGCTGAATAATTACTGCGGCAGTTATGATTATGAATACCCGCATAGCCAATTCAATTAGTAAACTATGAGCATACAGTGTATAGTAATAACGTGTTAACAGCTGCTGTAGCAAATACAATGCAGCATTGCGGGAGCAACTTTGACCTCGAAAACAAAAGCTTGGCCTCAGTTTCTGCTTTTACACGCGCGGGCTGCCATGAAAAGCCAGTAAAATTTGGCAATCCTAAATTCCCTGTAAGTGGTTGCCGGTGGTCAGTCAATTTGCCAAGTTTTCTGCTCACAGAGAACTGCTCAGAGGGGACTCGGGGACTCGCGGGACTTGGAAGCCGATCTGGGAAGCGGCCAAGCCAGTTTGAAATACAAGTCGATGCTGATGAGGCGCTGCATGCAGACTCTTGTTCTCTCTACTAAAAGCAGACTCTTTCCTCCCAGAGTCCCCGCCCAGCGGGAGTGACACAATGAGCAGAAATTTCATGGCGCATTGTCATCAGCATCATCAATTCCCCAGATCCCCAGAGCAGCTCCCCTGCCCATTTTTAAAGCTGCGGCGTGTTAAGCGGGGGGTGGAGACCCGGCAGCGACACTACATCTGGAAGAAAAAATTTTGAGAGCGCCAGCAATTTGAAAGACGCAAAGAGGAGTTGAGGAAGCTCTGGTGGGGAAGTGGGTGCTGGGAGCTGCCGTGCTCAGAATCCTTATTTTTGTTGCAAAAAGGAAGCAGGAGTTGCATGGCCCAGAATCCTCAGATGGGGCGGGAGATGCAGAGTAGGAAAAATCGATAAAGTCGCGAGGTGCCAGATGCGAAGTTACCTGGGCTGAGCATGGGGTTACTGAGTCCTGGGCTGAGCATGGGGTTACTGAGTCCTGGTCTGAGCATGGGGTTACTGAGTCCTGGGCTGAGCATGGGGTTACTGAGTCCTGGGCTGAGCATGGGGTTACTAGTCCTGGGCTGAGCATGGGGTTACTGAGTCCTGGGCTGAGCATGGGTTACTGAGTCTTGGTCTGAGCATGGCAGTGCAGCATACATATTTTTATAGCATTACTAACAAATTGCGTTTGTGAATTCCGAAGTATGTAAGCAGTAAAAAATGAATGTTTAATTTTCAGGACTCGGAATCTGGCATCGGAATTTGAGGATTTTAGGTCTGAAAATTTTTATGGACTTGAAGACTCAGCATTTGCTATTTGAGAATCAGAATTTTAAGACTCGGGATTTTGAGGACTTCGGTTGTAAGGACTGGGACTCGGGATTAGAGACTCCGGATCTGAGGACTCCGGATTAGAGACTCCGGAGCTGAGGACTCGGGATTTACAGATTCCGGATTTGAAGACTCGGGATCTGAGGACTCGAGATCTGAGGACTCGGGATTTGAGGATTCGGGATTTGAGGACTCGGAATCTGAGGACTCGGGATTAAAGACTCCTGATCTAAGGACTCGGGATTTGAGGACTTTAAGGGTTTGAGTACTCAGGATCTGAGGACTCCGGATCTTCGGGATTAGAGGACTCTTGATCTGAGGACTCGGGATTTGAGGATTCGGGATCTGAGGACTCGGGATCTGAGGACTCGGGATCTGAGGACTCGGGATCTGAGGACTCGGGATCTGAGGACTCGGGATCTGAGGACTGCGGAGTTAAGGGCCCGAAGCAAATTTCCTTCGCCATAAACCCTACGCTGCCAGTCCCCCCCCCCGCAGAACAGTTATTGCCAAGTTGAGCATCCCAGTCGCAGATATGAGAAGCCAGCCCTGACAAACTCGCAGGGCCACTCAGACAGGGTGGGACAGGACTGCGAATGCAAGGAAGACGAGGCGAAAGGCTGTTCGAGATCGGACAGGACTGGACAAGGCTGAGCACACTTGCTGTATACGGCCGCCTCACACGTGTTCCCCCATCCCCTCCACCTCATCTAAGCCCCCTTGAGCACGAGAGAGTCGAGGCCCCACCCCGCCAGGCCGCTGATGAGGTACAATTAGTGAGAGAGGCAGTGGAGGGGCCCTGGCGAAAACTACAGGCGAGTGGCGAGCCTCAGAATCGAGTCAGTCAGTCAGTCAGCATCCCCAGCCTCATCCTGCGCCACTGCATCGACTCTCAAAGCCAAATCTGAGCCTTTGCGAGTGCAGGGAGCCGGGCGAAGGGAAAGCCGCAAATTAGAGAAGCTGGGCGCCCCATCAGAGTCCGGGCCCCCTCCTTTCCAACTCCTTTTATCTTTCGGCACTCCCCCCCCACCCCCGAAACCGATGGCCTCTTGCGTCTCTTGTTAAAAGCGGCTGGGCTGCGCCGGTGGCGGGCGGCAGGGAAGGCAAATCCGCTCGCTTTCATTCTCGAAAATCCCCTCGCCGAGTTTCAAACTCCCCGATCCCCGGGCCACGGAGCGCGGCGGCAGCTGCTGCCTGCTGCAGCTCCGAGTTCTGAGCGCTAATTATAAATAGCAGGTATGAGCTGACTTCAGAGGGGAAAGCAGGAGGCTGGGAAGGAAAGTAAGGGGGGGGGGATTCCGTGGCTAGAAATGGATTTAAGCAAGTCGCTGCCGTTCCGGCTGAATTGAAGGCCTCGCGTTGCGTGCTGCTAAGGCCGTCTTACAGATGGGCTGAGATTAGGGGCGGGCGGCTGGGGCTTTCGGGTGGCGGGGGAATCGGGAAAAGGGGGGATTAAAGACTCATCGTCATGCACCTGCCTGCTTAGCTGCGGCGAATGGGATATTTATCCTCATCCGAACCCCGGTCAAGCCGTCTCGAGCTGTGGCAACAAAGGGAGTCGCCCGTCTCTCCTCCGTCCTCCCTCGCCCTCGCCCTCGCCCTCGATACAGAACGGCCCCGCCCTAAAAACCCGCGCGCAGGTTCGATCTTTGCTGTCGGTTCACCCGCCTGCCCGGACTCTGGGCGGGGCTCTGCTGGGGCAGCCTTTGGGCGGGGCCGAATGGATGGCAAATCCGACTGACCGATACGCCCTTGTCGATAGTTTATAGATGATAGATAGATAGATAGATAGATATATAGATAAATATATAGATAGATAGATAGATAGATAGATAGATAGATAGATAGATAGATAGATAGATAGATAGATAGATAGATAGATAGACAGATAGATAGATAGATAGATAGATAGATAGATAGATAGATAGATAGATAGGTAGATAGATAGATAGATAGATAGATAGATAGATAGATAGATAGATAGATAGATAGATAGATAGATAGATAGATAGATAGATAGATAGATAGATAGATAGGTAGATAGATAGACAGATAGATAGATAGATAGATAGATAGATAGATAGATAGATAGATAGGTAGATAGACAGATAGATAGATAGATAGATAGATAGCCAGAGATGGCCGCATTATTGGTTTCACTCCCTCAGGCTGCTCAAACCGCACCCAAGCTCATTTAGTAGGATGAGATCAATGATGAAGCGCCGGAAGGGATTCGGGATCAGCGAGCTGAACTGATTCTCACGCAGCCTTTGGGCAGCGGGCAGGTGAACGGCAGCGGAGCAATCTGCAGTTTAGAAGCCATTAGCATTTCCCCGCGCATTCAGAGTTCCCGAGCGGGAAAATTAGTCACGGTGAAATTTTTGCGAAAGAGAGACAAAAAAGCTACGCACCCCTCATCCCCCAGTCAGTGGAAAAAAATCCGCTATCCCGAAAAATAGCCTTAGGGCCGAATCCGCGTGGATCTGCTGAATAGATCTTTGTTTTAGGGAAATTCGTGCTAGAGAGAAAAGAAATGAGGAGAATGGAGAGGCCAAGGTGGGGGTGGCTGGAAAGGAGTTCTGTATCGACTCGCGGGTGCCTGAGGAGTCTCCCCAAGCCCCCACAATCCCACTGAAGTATCGATTCTGACGGACGGCAAGGGCAGGAAGGAGGCCGCTAGGCTCCCCACCTTCCTCATTAGCGGAGAGGCAGCCTCCGGAGACAAAGGGCGCGCAGGGGAGGGCTGAGGGCTCAAAGGATCTGTGGGAAGAGGGAGATGAGGTGATGCCGAGGTGAAAGCCAGGTAGATCCTTTGCCCAATAAATATCAATGCTAATGCAATCGCGACTGAGCATGTTTCCTCGAAACCGACCGTCATTAAAACAAAAGCTTTTTAAACTCAATACTCTTGAGTCTTTATTAAGGAATTAAATGACGATCTCCAGTTTCAACGGACAAGCAAAAAAGATGAGCAGATCTTCTTCAATATGGAAAGCATCTCGCAGTAAACAGTCCAGCAAGAACCCGATGGAAACTTGGGAGTGGGAATGCTTTAATTAAGCAGTTTTCCCCGGGCCGATTGCTCACGAAAGCAGAAATGGACTCGAATTTCAGCAGGGGATCGACAGGGCTTCATTTCCTTGGAAAAATATGATGATAAAATTATTTGAAATCATTGATCTGCTTCCTGTTATGCCAGACAATTCTGCCTGCTGGACCTGCTGAAAGGCATTGTCAGCGACTTTCAAATTTCAATCAAAAGGGGGGGATTTTTCAAAAGCAAGCAAGCAGGTTTCATTCATCCGAAGGGAGCAAAAAATGCTACAAAAAGACAGAACTGCAATGTTGTGGCTGTCCTCTACTGTACCAACCGGTCTCGTCCTGGCACAGACTGAGGATGGGGAATATCAGAAATTAATTTGTTCCCCAGTCAGTCAGTAACTGTGGAAGCGGAGTTAGAGTGGGGGAACAAGGGAGATTCTCCCCTCACCCCGCCCACGTTTCCCCAAGTCGCAAGTCCGCTGTTTCCACCCCATTCCACCCAGAGAAGCTGAACAATGGATGCGAGAACCGGGCAGGTTGATGATGAGAGGAAGCTGGAAACTAGTGGCGGAATATTGGTGACGGAGGGCTGACGGGGCGGCAGCAGCAGCGGTAGCAGACGGGGCCTCTTGAGTGCAAAAGCCCAGCTGAAACAAGCTCTGCTGTATCTGTTCATATTTTTGTGGGGGCACAGCGGCCAGAGTGCTCAGCTCAATATGGCGCTTGCCTTCCTGGCATAAAACTTTCAGCACCGGCTCGCCTGCTAACTAATTGCTGCTCAAATTAGTTGCTGGCCAAATACATTCGTCTGCCCAGCACACAATGTCCTGCAGACAAAAAATTAAGCATTCACCAATGGGGAAATGTAGACACTTCAGCACTTGGTGGCCTCAACCTTTCTGTCAAACTGAAAAATTTCCGTTCTGTCCTGTCCTTGTCTTTGTCCTATTCTTCTATGTAGCTATATATAGAATTCCAAGTCTTTGTGATAAAGACTAACTGGCTTTTTATTTCTGTCTTGATTTAAAAGTACACTATAAAAATTAGTCTGAACTTTGAATGGCCCCTCTGTCTAGGCGGGCCCGGGACGGTGTAAACCAACCCCCTTTTTCCTAAAACGATCGATCTCGTGTTGCTATTTTTAGAAAATGACGTCATTTGTTAGAAATCGCATTGTAAATGTGTAAAGAATTTCCCACCTCTTTGCTTTGTGTTGCATGGGAATTTTCCACTGGTTGCACACAGCCTGACTGACTTGAAAGGGACTCTGGTTATGGACTACTAGGCTTAGAATTCGGTAGTTTTATTAGAGAGAAAAATATTGAGTACAGTCTGAAATGTAGAAATTAGAACTCCATACAAACGATAGCGTCTTGTGTGTTGAGAGCGGGACTGCAGAACTGGGGAGACGAGAACTGAAGGGGATATCTAATACTACTTTGCTTCCCCTTCTGGGACAAAGACCCGGGGACCCAGCCTTCCTATCTAGGGCCCATATCGCGGGCTCTAATAAACCATTTTTCCACCCCAAAAAATTGACAAGTAAAAGCAAACAGAATCCAGCAAGCTTCTTCGATTCCAGATGTTACACTGGCCCGGACCCCAGTCATAAATGCGCTCCCCTTGGTGTGGGAAAACTGTTAAGGGCTTGTCTTCTTTCAAATGCCATTCAGAGGTTTGCAAACGTCTAGGAAGATATTAAAATAAACAACATTTTAGAGTTTAACTTGGGAAGCCTTGGGACAGACAAGCCTTGGGACAGACAGGCCTTGGGACAGACAGGCCTTGGGACAGACAAGCCTTGGGACAGACAGGCCTTGGGACAGACAGGCCTTGGGACAGACAAGCCTTGGGACAGACAGGCCTTGGGACAGACAGGCCTTGGGACAGACAGGCCTTGGGACAGACAGGCCTTGGGACAGACAGGCCTTGGGACAGACAGGCCTTGGGACAGACAGGCCTTGGGACAGACAGGCCTTGGGACAGACAGGCCTTGGGACAGACAGGCCTTGGGACAGACAGGCTTTGGGACAGACAGGCCTTGGGACAGACTGGCCTTGGACAGACTGGCCTTGGGACAGCCGGACAGACAGTCGACAAGCCTTGGGACAGACAGACAGGACTTGAGACAGATTTTTTCACAGACAGACAGACTCTCTAAGACAGACAGTCAGATTAAGACAGGGGAGACTTAGCATTGCATTGTTAATTTTTCTATTTGCAAATCAAATTGGCTCACCTCGTCCTCTCCGCCGCAGGTGTTTACGCTGTCCCGGCTCTGGCTCATTGCCATGTTGTTCTCGTTGTTCAAGGTTACGGGCGAGACCATTGGCATCATCTTGCTTCTAGGAAAGTTGATGGCTTCTGCAGAAGGCTGGAAGTGGAAGAGTCCTTTGGTAGAAGCGTGTAGGTGGCACGGCAGAATTGAATTTGGTTGGGGCCAAAAAGTTTTATACAGCTTTAAAATAGCCGCCCCGACCATTGCGGCCCAACCCCCACCCAGCCTTGGCGCTGGCAGCCAATTAGAAGAGCGGGCTGGGCGACCGCCTCCCCATGATTTGCACGTCTCAAGTCGCCACACGCACGCACTCGGCCCAAAACACAGATGAAACTCCCCATTGCCTATACAATCTGTGCGTTGTTTTCTCTCGCAACTGTTCAGAGCCCAGCCCCAAGCTAAATAAACAGATCTGTATATTATAAAGAGGCTTGCACGGCCGCAATCGAATCGAGTGAGCAACTAAACATTATGTACAAGCCGTGTGAAGATTGTGCAAAGCATTGGCCTCATCTTTGATAGACAGCCGTGCGGGATTCGGGAACAAGGAATTGCATTTTAGGCAATTAGTAGATCGATGAACTTCTGCTGCTGATCATGAGGATCAGTGTCCAGTGACAGTCTATTGAAAATCCAACCGAGGATCAGTGACAGTCTATTGAAAATCCACATGAGGATCAGTGTCCAGTGACAGTCTATTGAAAATCCAACCGAGGATCAGTGACAGTCTATTGAAAATCCACATGAGGATCAGTGTCCAGTGACAGTCTATTGAAAATCCAACCGAGGATCAGTGACAGTCTATTGAAAATCCACATGAGGATCAGTGTCCAGTGACAGTCTATTGAAAATCCAACCGAGGATCAGTGACAGTCTATTGAAAATCCACATGAGGATCAGTGACAGTCTATTGAAAATCCACATGAGGATCAGTGTCCAGTGACAGTCTATTGAAAATCCAACCGAGGATCAGTGACAGTCTATTGAAAATCCACATCAGGATCAGTGACAGTCTATTGAAAAACCACATCAGGATCAGTGACATTCCGTTGAAGGAAGGACGTCATGAGACCCATGAGGATCGGGTGATCTCTGAGCATTTAGCTCAAGCCCCAAAACAAGGGCTGCCGTGCTGTCGGGTTAGTATGAGTGCTCAAGCTGCAAGACCCGTCTCTAGATGAAGCGCTCACCCTACAGAGTTCCCTTTGCTCCCAACTCTCAACCAACAAACTCCATTCATTGCGCAATCGTCTCCCTTCTCAACTTTCCCAATGACATCGAATTCCCTCCGATTCCAACTGACACACCGGAGAAGACTTTGACAGACTGAGTCCAGTGACTCATCCTTCTTCTTTTGTCTGCCCCGTTTGCTGACTACGTGCTGACTACGTATTATCCACACATACAGGTAGGTTGGGAACGTGAAAATTGCCCCAACGCACCTGGGGGATGATATCGAAGACGAACAAGCCCCCTTCTTTAGCTTGAGGGGATGGGATTGGGATTTGAAGGACAACGCTCTGCTCTGGGCAAAAGATCCTCTTATGCACGCAAGAGAGATTTCTATTTAGGCAATATCCCCACGAATTGCACGGGGATTTTTTATCGATTTCCCAATCGTATTGGCGAGACAGCATGCGGCAGGCGGCAGTTCATGGACTACTGAAAGTGGAGAAAATTCGGGGGAGCAAATCTCGGGAAGAGCAAATCTCGGGGGAGGGCAAATCTCGGGGGAGCAAATCTCGGGGGGAAATCTCGGGGGAGGGCAAATCTCGGGGGAGCAAATCTCGGGGGAAATCTCGGGGGGAGGGCAAATCTCGGGGGGGAGCAAATCTCGGGGAGAAATCTCGGGGGGAGGGCAAATCTCGGGGGGAGCAAATCTCGGGGGGAGGGCAAATCTCGGTGGGCAAATCTCGGCGGGCAAATCTCGGCGGGCAAATCTCGGTGGGCAAATCTCGGCGGGCAAATCTCGGCGGGCAAATCTCGGCGGGCAAATCTCGGCGGGCAAATCTCGATCGGGGAGGTGGGAAATCTCGGGGGAGCAAATCTCGGGGGGGGAGCAAATCTCGGGGGAGCAAATCTCGGGGGAGCAAATCTCTGGGGGAGCAAATCTCGGGAGGAGCAAATCTCGGGGGGAGCAAATCTCGGGGGAGCAAATCTCGGGAGGAGCAAATCTCGGGGGGAGCAAATCTCGGGGGGAGCAAATCTCGGGGGAGCAAATCTCGGGAGGAGCAAATCTCGGGAGGAAATCTCGGGGGGAGCAAATCTCGGGGGGAGCAAATCTCGGGGGAGCAAATCTCGGGAGGAGCAAATCTCGGGGGGAGCAAATCTCGGGGGGCAAATCTCGAGGGAGCAAATCTCGGGAGGAGCAAATCTCGGGGGGCAAATCTCGGGGGAAATCTCGGTGGGAATCTCGCTGCTCATAACCACACCCTGCAATTTACGTTGAATGTTCACCCAAAAGCTACGTATTCAAATTCTGAAAGTTCAAGATTGGACTTTGTTAATTTGGTTACTATTATAAAGACCATAAAAAATGCATTATACATGTTATACATCACCAAAAACATTTACAGGTACGTGTACATAAGTGAAAAAATATTTGTGTCTATTATCAGAAAATTGAGCGGCTCAGGTGCTGAAGAAGCTGAATTGATGATGATGATCGATCAGGTACTCCCAATGCATAGGGGAAACGCGAAACGCAGCACAGGGAATGAAAAGCAGCGAGCTGAAGAACCCATGAATTGCAGCTGCAGCGCAGGAACCACCTGCAGTCGCGGGCCTCAGCAAATCTCAAACTCGTTAACGATTTTCTTTTCGATTTTCTGAGACATCAGATATTCGCTGTTTTCTGCTTGCAGCGCGCGCAGATGGCCCGGCTAGCTGTGTTATTAATCGTCCAGCAAAGCTCTCGAACCCCCTGCTGCTCAGTGCTCACAACTGCTTGAAAATTGCAGGCAAAGCTGCTCTCTATGTTTAAGATTTGTTTTGCCTCCCTTGTAAAATGCAAACAGCCGTTGTCCCTTTCTCTCCCTCTTCCTGCCGCTCGTGAGTGCCGGCTCCCATCTCCGCTCCGCCCCGTCATCCCTCGCCTCTCCCGCCGCGCTGCTCGGCAAAGCGGCATGCGTGGGTTCGGTTTTCTTTCGTTTTTTCTTTTATCTTCTAAATTGCTAGAAATGTTAAAATGCACAGTTTCTCCCCATCCGCATGCGAACTGGCGCACCTGCCGCTTCTCAGGTTCTCCTCTTCTTGAATTTGCATGCTGCATTGCTGCCGGCGGGCAAACATGGGAAAGCAGAAAAAAGACAAAATTTTTGGTTAGATTTTTTCTCAATACATGACAGACCATCCAGCACAGCATAGCAAAAGAAACTCCAATCGATTCAGCTCGGTAATTTACAAAGTAACAGCTACTTATGTTGTGTACCTCCGCAATTTTCCGGCCTATTCTCTGTCCTTCTGGCGCGCAATTTTTCAGTCTCCGCATGTTACTTACTGCTTCAGCTTTGACTGACATGAAATTACCAAGGACTACTCAAGTAGAAGAACAGGAAACCTCGTTTCTGGAAAAATTTTAGGAAGCAGGTTTTTTCGAAAAAGTACACCATGGAGATAGGAAGTTTTCATTTTTTCAGCACAAAAGTTGTTATTGCTTTCGATAGGAGGAAATACCCAATGTTCATCTTTTGCTATGCTGTGCCTTAATGTTACGTTAATGTAAAGTGTAGGCATTTAAAATTAATAAAAAAGTAGTTACAAATGGTAGATTACGCTTACACAGTATATATTAAACGGATTTTTTCATGATAACAATTTTAACAAATTGTCCTTTAGTTTTCAACAAATTAGAAACTAAAGCAGCCAGTATTAACAATATTGTAATTATAAAGTTTACGTTTAAAATAAAAGTTAAATCTCTAAGTACTTTCTAAAGAGAGCGATAATTAATTCGACTCTCACAAAAAGATGTTTTTATATTTGTACTTACAGTATAGTCTCGTGCTTGATTGATAGAAAATGAAGCCTTATAAACTTTAACAAGTTTAACCTTCTTCTCATTCATTACAGACTTAGTAGCTTTTGTAGCCTATAGTATTTATTCATTTTATAGATTTTTTTTAATGATTTTTTTCTGGAATGTAGAAAAGTATATTAATGTACCTGGACATACAGCTAGTAGATTCTTTACAGCTTTAATCCTCAGGCCTAAGAAGCTAACGCTTATTTAAAAGTTTGGCTTTGTGACTGAAGATATTTTTTTATCCATTCAATTATGTAGAGTGTATATATAATATAGATATATTATATTTCTTTTATTTAAGTCATTAAAGTAAGACTAATGATATAAAACTTAAAGAAAATTAAAACAGCCTATTATGAAGTACTGTTGAACTTATTACTTCTATTATATTTAAAATTCTTTTATATTTAATTATTCTATCTATTTAAAATTCTGCAAGAATAATAATACTTATAACCATCTAATTAAGCAAGCTTGTTTAGATGTTACTATTTGATTAAAATTTAATTTAGTTTAAATAGTATTTAATATTCTTAAATATCATTAGCAATTTTCTATTTTTATTAGTTTGTTTTTTATCTACTGAACCAATAACCAGTGCATTATTATATTTTTATATAATTCCTAGTGTTATATTTTCAAAGTATTTTCAAAGGACTTTAGAACAAAAACATTATTAATTAGTTATAGTTTTTTGAAAAAACGATTTTTTGTTACATATCTTTTTATGTCTCCTTAACGGATTTGAAAATATACATATATAGGGATCAGCATTTAAAATTAAAAAATGGGTCAAGATTAACATTTTCTAGTAGCTTTTTGGTGGTCTAGTAATGCACCTCCTCCTTAGTGCACAGTGTATCAATATTGTATACTTTTGCTAACCAATATACGCGTCTACTGAACACTCGAACTTGAGTTTTGCCTGTATTTAGCAGACTCTGTTGCTCTGCTTTGTGCACTCTCATGTGCAGAGATTAAGCAAAGTGCAAGGCTGGCTGAGACCTTCTAGCTCTGCATTGGGCGAATTTTTATCTTGCCGAGGCTCGCGCGCGAAACTGATAAGAAGACTGGCTTTTCGTATTTAGTTGGCAAGGCCAGGCCGTGAGAGACCTCCCAGAGAGTAAGGTACTCTTTAGGTTTGTGCACGCAGTTCTCAATCTGAAAGAAATGGCCACAGCATGGCAGTAAATCAAGCCTACAGTACAGATCTGCCAGACTCCATGGATAGCAAGTAAGTCTCATGACACTATCGTCTGACTCAGTAACTGCTTTAGGAGGCAGATTAGCTCAATCGTGTCTCGTCTAGCTCTTGTTCTGAAGTCCAAGGATTCGACTCTGTTCGATATTCACCGGTGAGAAAGTCAGGACACCTGTGTTGCACAGACTGGCTGCGGCGGGGAGAAAGTCAGGACATGCACACCTGTGTTGCACAGACTGGCTGCGGCGGGGAGAAAGTCAGGACATGCACACCTGTGTTGCACAGACTGGCTGCGGCGGGGAGAAAGTCAGGACACCTGTGTTGCACAGACTGGCTGCGGCGGGGAGAAAGTCAGGACATGCACACCTGTGTTGCACAGACTGGCTGCGGCGGGGAGAAAGTCAGGACATGCACACCTGTGTTGCACAGACTGGCTGCAGCGGGGAGAAAGTCAGGACACCTGTGTTGCACAGACTGGCTGCGGCGGGGAGAAAGTCAGGACATGCACACCTGTGTTGCACAGACTGGCTGCGGCAGGGAGAAAGTCAGGACATGCACACCTGTGTTGCACAGACTGGCTGCGGCGGGGAGAAAGTCAGGGCACCTGTGTTGCACAGACTGGCTGCGGCGGGGAGAAAGTCAGGACATGCACACCTGTGTTGCACAGACTGGCTGCGGCGGGGAGAAAGTCAGGACACCTGTGTTGCACAGACTGGCTGCGGCGGGGAGAAAGTCAGGACACCTGTGTTGCACAGACTGGCTGCGGCAGGGAGAAAGTCAGGACATGCACACCTGTGTTGCACAGACTGGCTGCGGCAGGGAGAAAGTCAGGACATGCACACCTGTGTTGCACAGACTGGCTGCGGCGGGGAGAAAGTCAGGACACCTGTGTTGCACAGACTGGCTGCGGCAGGGAGAAAGTCAGGACATGCACACCTGTGTTGCACAGACTGGCTGCGGCGGTCGCATTAACTTGCGGCGGTGCAGCGCCCAAGAAGGCTGCTTTTCCAACAGTTGAGCACCCTGGGCTTGTGGGTCAATACATTTAAATCTGAGTGTAGCAAAAAATTCGAATTTAACCTGCTTCAATTGGTTAAGATTGCAATTCCCCGTGAGGCACCAGTTGATTGCTGCGCAAATTCCCAAGTTCCAAAGCCAAAATCAGCGCTTTTTGCAAAAGCTGTCGAATTTATCAAACTTTAAGCCCAATTTGAACGTTTAATGACACACTCGTACAGCTTGTTCATCGTCCGCGAAGCAGACTAACCAGATCATTGACCCCTGAAATTCGATGAAAGAGGCATTTTGAACAGCTAACTTTAGGCTTCAACAATTGAGAATAGCCAACAATTTGTTTGACAAGGCTGTCACAGCAACCAGTGGGGCACAATGTAGGCTGTTATGAGGTCTGTGTTTTATCTGGATCTGGATATTCTTTCTTGTATGGGTCGATTAATTTGCACTTGCGCTAATTCTGGCCCCCCCACTGATATCGAACGGCGTTGGCGAGAAGCTTTGCAGGCCATTATCTATTGTACAGGTGACTCAATATTCACACAGTGACAGGTACACTGATATCGAGGGAATGCATGCGATATTTACACCAACTGAGTCTTAGCAACTGGTTATGATAAACATAAATATTCGCAGGATTGCAGCCCATTCCGCTAACTGCTCCTGCGCACATACTAACCTTCTCTGCTCCCTTCCCCTTAGCAACGGGTTGCTTTCATAATCCCAAGCGCGCTTGCGTATTTCTACCAGAGCCTGGCGTAGATAGTAATGCAAAGGCGCAAGCGGGCAGGCTTTGAATGCGTGCCAAAATTCTGCAGCTTGTACAAAGTCAATAAACAAAGTGCATGTACGGTAACTGTTGTGGCCTGAAATCTCGCTTTTATGCAGCTTACTGTACTACCTACCCAATGCGCAAGTTTGGCCCCTGGAAATAATTCATATTTAATAATGCCAGTTGCAGCAGTAGAGTCACAGATTAAAACATTTACAACTGCACTGGGTTATCTTAACCGTTGCTTTGTCCTTGTGTTGCTCCCGAGTAAGACCAGCTGCGTGCTTTTCTTTTTGGAACTTTTTATTTGAAATCTTTTGTGTGTACCTAAAACTGTCTTTCGATTTTCATAACTATTTCTGAGATGCGTATAGACCAACAGATCCTCAGTTCCTGTGCCAGCCTCCCAGAGTGTCAGTTGCTGGCCAGCCTCCCAGAGTGTCAGTTGCTGGCCAGCCTCCCAGAGTGTCAGTTGCTGGCCAGCCTCCCAGAGTGTCAGTTGCTGGGCGAGCCTCGCAGAGTGTCAGTCGCTGGGCCAGCCTCCCAGAGTGTCAGTTGCTGGGCCAGCCTCCCAGATCCTCAGTTGCTGGGCCAGCCTCCCAGATCCTCAGTTGCTGGGCCGCCTCCAAATTCCAGCCGTGTTGAACCGATGCGCCGAGCGCCAGCAGCAGGCAACAAGGGGTCGGATGACTCCGAGCTCCGGCCAATGATGACGGAGGGCGGCGGCGATCCAGACTCCCCTGCGCCCATCGGCTTCGAGGCCATCGAGATGGCCGCTCGCGAGGAGGACGCGGCTGGCAGCGGCGACGGCGCCGGCGACCAGCAGCCGCAGTCGGGCGTCGCCCTCATGAAGCCGCAGCAGGCGCTGACGGACAGCCTCTACTTGCAGAATCACGTAAGTTCATCTGGATTTTTAGAGTTCAGAGTGAAAGTATCTGGCCAGAGTGAGATTATCTACTTTAGAGTGAGATTATCCACTTCAGATTGAGATTATCTACTTTAGAGTGAGATTATCTACTTTAGAGTGAGACTATCTACTTCAGAGTGAGATTATCTACTTAAGAGTGAGATTGTCTACTTCAGAGTGAGATTATTTACTTAAAAGTGAGATTGTCTACTTCAGAGTGAGATTATTTACTTAAGAGTGAGACTATCTACTTCAGAGAGAGATTATCTACTTAAGAGTGAGATTGTCTACTTCAGAGTGAGATTATTTACTTAAGAGTGAGACTATCTACTTCAGAGAGAGATTATTTACTTAAGAGTGAGACTATCTACTTCAGAGAGAGATTATTTACTTAAGAGTGAGACTATCTACTTCAGAAAGAGATTATTTACTTAAGAGTGAGACTATCTACTTCAGAGTGAGATTATCTACTTCAGAGAGAGATTATCTACTTCAAAGTGAGTTTATCTACTTCAGAGAGAGATTATATACTTCAGAGAGAGATTATATACTTCAGAGTGAGACTATCTACTTCAGAGAGAGATTATTTACTTAAGAGTGAGACTATCTACTTCAGAGTGAGATTATCTACTTTAGAGTAAGATTATATACTTCAGAGTGAGATTATATACTTCAGAGTGAGATTATCTACTTCAGAGTGAGATTATCTACTTCAGAGTGAGATTATCTACTTCAGAGTGAGATTATCTACTTCAGAGTGAGATTATCTACTTCTGAGAGAGATTATATACTTCAGAGAGAGATTATCTACTTCAGAGTGAGATTATCTACTCCAGAGAGAGATTATCTACTTCAAAGTGACGTTATCTACTTCAGAGTGAGATTATATACTTCAGACTGAGATTATCTACTTCAGAGTGAGATTATATACTTCAGAGTGAGATTATCTACTTCAGAGTGAGATTATATACTTCAGAGTGAGATTATATACTTCAGTGTGAGGTTATCTACTTCAGAGTGAGATTATCTACTTCAGAGTGAGATTATATACTTCAGAGTGAGATTATCTACTTCAGAGTGAGATTATATACTTCAGACTGAGATTATCTACTTCAGAGTGAGATTATATACTTCAGAGTGAGATTATATACTTCAGAGTGAGATTATATACTTCAGAGTGAGATTATCTACTTCAGAGTGAGATTATATACTTCAGAGTGAAATTATATCTACTTCAGAGAGAGATTATATACTTCAGACTGAGATTATCTACTTCAGAGTGAGATTATATACTTCAGAGTGAAATTATATCTACTTCAGAGTGAGATGTACGCATCAACCCAACTCAGTGCCAACGCCTGCTCAATCGCTTCCCCGACAGTTCGGCAAGGACGGTGAACGCCTGAAGATCGACTTCGTCTTGCCGTTCCCGGCTCCGCCGGCCAAGGATCCGAAAAATCACGAAGCAGAGCGGCAGCGACTTCGCGACCAGCTGGTTGAGCGGCTGAACCTGATGGGCCTGGTCGTGGAGACGCTGCTGCCGCACGAGTCGGTGCCGCAGAGCTCCGGCTACCTGCTGCTGCACTCCAAGTTCGAACTACTCACCCGGTACGCCTCCGTCATCAAGCTGGAGATGCCCATCGCCGACATTTCTAACGAGCTGCAAGAGGGCGACGAGGAGGGCGGCGGTTCCGTCTGCAGCGACGGCTGCTTCGGACTGAAGGCGTTCTTTAGGGCCAAGGAGAACACGGGGGAGAAGCACGACTACTTCACTGCGCCCTTCCAGGTGAGCCTGCCAGCCTGCCTGCCTGCCTACCTATTTACGTATCTATCTGTCTACTTTTCTATGTATCTATCTATCCATCTACCTACTTAGTACCTACTTACCTACCTACCTACTTACCTACCTACCTGCCTACCTACCTACCTACCTACCTACCTACCTACCTACCTACCGACCTACCTACCTACCTACCTACCTACCTATCTACCTACCTATGAATACCTACCTACCTACCTACCTACCTACCTACCTACCTACCTACCTACCTACCTACCTACCTACCTACCTACCTACCTACCTGGCTATCCACCTGTCTACCTATCTACCTACCCATAGATTTGTCCGTCTGTTTTAGTGTCTGCCTGTCTGTCCGTCTGTGTCTGTCTGTCTGTCTGTCTGTCTGTCTGTCTGTCTGTCTGTCTGTCTGTCTGTCTGTCTGTCTGCCGCAGCCTCAAAGCACGGCACCGCCGCTCCCACCCCAGGAGGAGCGCCTGGACATGTTCCTCCGCAGCAACGACCCGGAGAACTTCTTCACCTCGGCGCAGCGGTCGCTGATCACCTACAACGCTGTGGTGGAAATGCCGCTATTCAGCGAGTGCCTGAGCAAGGAGGCCATCACCGGCTACTTCAGCCTGCACGACGGGCCCTACAAGCCGCCCAGCGGGGCGGACACGCGAGTCCAGGGCTTCGACAACGATCGCCAGGAGTTGTACGACGTCTGGGTGGCGCCGAAGAACTGGTACCGCTTCCAGCCGCTGCTGCTGGTCAGGCGGTATTTTGGCGAAAAGATCGCCATGTACTTTGCCTGGCTGGGCTTCTACAACATGTGGCTGGCGCCCATGGCTATTCTCGGCCTCATTGTGTTCATCTACGGAGTTTGCACTTCTGCGACTAACGTGACAGCGGATCAGATCTGCGAGGACCCCGAGGTGATGGAGATGAAGCTGTGCCCTGGATGCGACAAGGCCTGCGGCTACACCCCGCTGAAGAGCAGCTGCACCTACTCACGGATCGTGCACGTGTTCGACAACCCCGCCAGCATCCTGTTCGCCATCGTCATGTCCCTGTGGGCCACCTGCTTCCTGGAGTTCTGGAAGCGCGAGCAGGCCGTGCTGCAGTACGAATGGGATGTCAACAACTTCCAGCATGACGAGGTAATGAAGGATATGAGGGTGCGATTATGAGTCTGGGAGTCTGTGGCTCTTCAGGGTCAGATTTTGAATTTGTCAAGATTCGGGTCGAGATTTTGAATCTGCTAGTCTTGGAGTGAGATTTTAAAGTTTCAAGTCTCCAGAGGGTGAGATTTTGAAGTTTCAAGTCTCCAGAGGGTGAGATTTCAAAGTTTTAAGTCTTCAGAGGGTGAGATTTTAAAGTTTGAAATCTCCAGAGGGTGATGTTTCGAAGTTTTAAGTCTCTAGAGGGTGAGATTTTAAAGTTTAAGTTTCCAGAATGTTAGATTTCGAAGTTTCAAGTCTCTAGAGGGTGAGATTTTGAAGTTTCAAGTCTCCAAAGGGTGAGATTTTGAAGTTTCAAGTCTCTAAAGGGTGAGATTTTGAAGTTTAAAGTCTTCAGAGGGTGAGATTTTGAAGTTTCAAGTCTCTAGAGGGTGAGATTTTGAAGTTTCAAGTCTCCAGAGGGTGAGATTTCAATTTTTTAAGTCTCCGGGAGGTGCTATTTTGAAGGTTTGTCTCCAAAGGGTGAGATTTGGAAGTTTCAAGTCTCCAAAGGGTGAGATTTGGAAGTTTCAAGTCTCCAAAGGGTGAGATTTGGAAGTTTCAAGTCTCCAAAGGGTGAGATTTGGAAGTTTCAAGTCTCCAATGGGTGAGATTTTGAAGTTTCAAGTCTCCAATGGGTGAGATTTTGAAGTTTCAAGTCTCCAAAGGGTGAGATTTCGAGGTTTCAAGTCTCCAAAGGGTGAGATTTCGAAGTTTGAAGTCTTCAGATGGTGAGATTTTGAAGTTTTTAAGTCTTTTTTGAAGTTTTGAAGGTGAGATTGCGAACCTGTATGTCTCAGCGTGAGATTTTGAATCTCTACATCTAAGTACTCAGAATGAGACTTTGAACCTATGAGAACATGTTTAAAGGCTGGGCTGAGACTAAAAAGTTTATAAAAATGAGACTCTGGGATCTGCTTTCCCAATGGAGGCCCAGCCACCTCTCCCCGGCCCCTTCGCTCCCCGCAGGTGCCCCGCCCGGCCTACACCAGGCAGGTGCAGTCGCGGCTCCGCGGCAAAACGGACGACATTGAAAACACCATGGACACGGACTCGCAGCTCAGGGTCGAGATGGAGAAGGGCATCCCGATCTATATTCGAGCCCCGAGGTACTGCCTGAGCGTGTCCACCGTGCTGTTCATGATCATCCTGGTGCTCAGTGTGGTCATCGGCGTCATCATCTACCGGCTGAGCATCATTGTGGTATGCGCTGTGTCCTGCCCTGCCTGTGTCTGTATTAGTGCATTAGTGTATTAGTGTATCAGTGCATTAGTGCATTAATGTACTAGTGCATTAGTGCATTAATGTTATAATGTATTAGTGCATTAGTGCATTAGGGTATTAATGCTTTAGTGCATTAATGCATTAGTGTATTAGTGTATTAGTGTATTAGTGCATTAATGTATTAGTGCATTAGTGTATTAGTGTATTAGTGCATTAATGTATTAGTTCATTAGTGTATTAGTGCATTAGTGTATTAGTGTATTAGTGCATTAATGTATTAGTGCATTAGTGTATTAGTGCATTAGTGCATTAGGGTATTAATGCTTTAGTGCATTGATGCATTAGTGTATTAGTTTATTAGTGAATTACTGTATTAGTGCATTAGTGTATTAGTGTATAGGTGTATTAGTGTAATTGTGCATTAGTGTATTAGTGCATTAGTGCATTAGTGTATCAGTGCACTAGTGCATTATTGTATTAGTTTCTTTGTTAGTGTCTGTCTGTCTTCGTGTCTCTGTCTTTCTTAGTGTCTTTCTGTCATAGTGCCTGTCTTAGTATCTGTCATAGTGCCTGTCTCAGTGCCTCTCTGTCTTCGCCCACCGAATATTCAAATTAGATCTTTTATTTAGTTTGAATTTCAGCTCTCCAGTTTCTTTACGTTGGATTTTCACTTTGACGCGCTGCCACTTTTTCACCGCTACTTTCAGGCTGAGAATTTTTTTAGTTTAAACTGTGAGAACTAATGCTGTAGTTTGTGCTGTAGCCGGCCACAGGTAGCAGCCACTTTTGCGTATATGTTGTGTCTTCTCGATACCCAACGCTCCGCCATCTTTGACTTTTATTAGTGCTCCGCTATTTCTGTTTTCATTGTTGGTGCCTTCGCATAGAAAAAGAGGGGATGAGAGGGAGGGGATGAGAAGGAGGGGATGAGAGGGATGGGATGAGAGGGAGGGGATGAGAAGGAGGGGATGAGAGGGATGGGATGAGAGGGAGGGGATGAGAGGGAGGGGATGAGAGGGAGGGGATGAGAGGGAGGGAATGAGAGGAAGGGGATGAGAGGGAGGGGATGAGAGGAAGGGGATGAGATAGAGGGGATATGAGCATGAGGGTGTGAGAGGACTGCTTGCATTTTATTCAATATTCCAACTTTCTCAAATAACTTGCTTTCTTTACAAACAGCTGGAAAAAAAACTTTGCATTTTGACAGTTCGTGGTTCTTTTTAGCATTGAGAGAGGTGTGCTCATGGCATGAGAAATTGCCACTGCGTAGAGAACCGAGAGTATTCATTGTATTCGCCTAAAGAGACACATGAAAATAATGTACATTATTTATGTATTAGCGTTGGCTCGTTGTTTCTATCCGCGTTTTTATCTGCGAGCCGAGTATCCTCTCGATCTGTAATTACGCTACCATTTTAGTATATGGGATATGGCAGTGTAAATATTAAGCATGTAAACCTAACCCAGCTGACTGCTCACAATCTGGCTGAACTTTGACATTCCAGCTCTGAATTCATTGTTGCCCTCCCAGATCCTCAGTTGCTGGGCCAGCCTCCCAGATGCTCAGTTGCTAGGCCAGCCTCCCAGAGTGTCAGGTGCTGGGCCAGCCTCCCAGAGTGTCACTTGCTGGGTCAGCCTCCCAGATTCTCAGTTGCTGGGCCAGCCTCCCAGAGTGTCAGGTGCTGGGCCAGCCTCCCAGATTCTCAGTTGCTGGGCCAGCCTCCCAGATTCTCAGTTGCTGGGCCAGCCTCCCAGAGTGTCAGGTGCTGGGCCAGCCTCCCAGAATGTCAGTTGCTAGGCCAGCCTCCCAGATCCATAGCTAACAAACTAGTTAATTTTGCAGGACAATTTCAGTCTCCAGGTTGCATACGCACAGGTTAATGTACTTATTTCATGTCTCTGCAATTCTAGACCATCCAGCACAGTTCAGTCAACGATTCGCCAGTGAGTGGCCAAGGCGGTACGCCCAAATATGAAATATTCTTGATCAGCTGTTTTTATCCAGAATCTTTTTTTAAGTAATTAAAACTGAGCTGCCAACGTGATCTGGACAATCTGCCTTGCATAGCTCGTTTGTGGTCCTCAAGCACAATAGCCTCCAAGTTGTTCCATTGTATCCTATCGATTAGCTCTCCTGAGCAGTCTACTTTGTACTTTTATGTAACTATAGATTAATGTTCCTTTCCACTTCGACTTGCGAGAGGCTTAACAAAGGCTATATAAAATACACAACTGCCTAACTCACTCCAGATCTATAGGTGATGGGCCAACGCCCTTCCAGATCTATAGGTGATGACCCACACCCTTCCAGATCTATAGGTGATGACCCACACCCTTACAGATTTATAGGTGATAATAAACACCCTGCCAGATCTATAGGTAATGATCAACACTCTCCAGATCTATAGGTGATGGGCCAACACCCTCCCAGATCTATAGGTGATGGACCACCGCCCTCCCAGATCTCTAGGTGATGAGCCAACACCCTCCCAGATCTATAGGTGATGAGCCAACACCCTCCCAGATCTATAGGTGATGGGCCAACGCCCTCCCAGATCTATAGGTGATGACCAACACCCTCCCAGACCTATAGGTGATGGGCCTACGCCATCAAGAGTTTATCTACAACACTAGACAGCTCCGATAATATCGATAGCAGGCCGAATAGCAGTGCACCAGTAGACACAGCACCGACTTTTGGCTTCGGAGTAACGCACCGTTAGCAGCTCGCTATATCGATTCGCACAAGAAGCTTTGCGGCGAAACGCTTCTTTGCTTGTCTTTTTTTATGATTTTATGCTCAGTTGAAGTTTTAAAATTTTGCGTGTTAATGTTGACAGTTTTACAGTGTTTAGTCAGTTTTTAAAAAAACTTTAAAAAGCCTTTGTGAGAATTATTTTATTAGGCTACTCAGCAGTGTTGCTTTTGGCCCTGGGCCAGAGGAGTATGACACTTTAAAATTCCATAAAAGTTTGTTCTTTGATAATTTAAAATTCATCCACCCACGTTGCACAACATCACTCTGTGGGACAGCCACCCCTCTATCGGCCCCCACCTCACTCTTTCCTCTTTGCACTGTAAACTGCCTCCAGTCAGCGGGACACCCATACCTCCATCGGCCCCACCTCACTCCTTCCTCTTTGCACTGTACACTGCCTCCAGTCAGCGGGACACCCATCCCTCCATCGGCCCTACCTCACTCCTTCCTCTTTGCACTGTACACTGCCTCCAGTCAGCGGGACACCCATACCTCCATCGGCCCTACCTCACTCTTTCCTCTTTGCACTGTACACTGCCTCCAGTCAGCGGGACACCCATACCTCCATCGGCCCCACCTCACTCCTTCCTCTTTGCACTGTACACTGCCTCCAGTCAGCGGGACAGCCACCCCTCCATCGGCCCCACCTCACTCCTTCCTCTTTGCACTGTAAACTGCCTCCAGTCAGCGGGACAGCCACCCCTCCATCGGCCCTACCTCACTCCTTCCTCTTTGCACTGTACACTGCCTCCAGTCAGCGGGACAGCCACCCCTCCATCGGCCCCACCTCACTCCTTCCTCTTTGCACTGTACACTGCCTCCAGTCAGCGGGACACCCATCCCTCCATCGGCCTTACCTCACTCCTTCCTCTTTGCACTGTACACTGCCTCCAGTCAGCGGGACACCCACCCCTCCATCGGCCCCACCTCACTCCTTCCTCTTTGCACTGTACACTGCCTCCAGTCAGCGGGACAGCCACCCCTCCATCGGCCCTACCTCACTCCTTCCTCTTTGCACTGTACACTGCCTCCAGTCAGCGGGACAGCCACCCCTCCATCGGCCCTACCTCACTCCTTCCTCTTTGCACTGTACACTGCCTCCAGTCAGCGGGACAGCCACCCCTCCATCGGCCCCACCTCACTCCTTCCTCTTTGCACTGTACACTGCCTCCAGTCAGCGGGACAGCCACCTTTCCATCGGCCCCACCTCACTCCTTCCTCTTTGCACTGTAAACTGTACAATGTACAATGAACGTTACTGGCACTAACGATAACAGTGATAAAAAAGAACCCAGATTCAGATTTCAGGAAAAATTCAGTTTTTAAAAACTATTTAAAAAATGCATGTTCTATGGTACCTAACCCTCTGTCATTGTTCCTTCTCTTAAAGAGAAACTCATTTAAAAGTTTCCTTCGATTCAGTCATTGTCTCCCTCACACCAACATTTAAACCTGATTTACTGATTTCATTCTTCTGATACTAATAATCACCAATCAACAGAATCTTAAACACATCATTAGATTCTCCAAAACATACAGATATTATCTGGCTGACACAGATTTTCTGACACAAATCAGGTGCTTATATGACACAGAAGTTCGTGATTTCTAGCATTAATTCCAGAGTTTTGTGACACAAACCCATTCTGACACATACCCGGAATTATTTGACACAACACTTGGATTAACTGACACAAACCATGCGTCCGTCAAAATACCAGCTCTAGGAACACAGGAATTCGAACCCCAGACCTCACTGCCCTCAGGTATTGCACTCGTTGGGCATCGGGACATCCAGCCAGGCCCGCCTGCTCACTTCGCTCAGCGCGGCCACCATCAACTTCCTCTGCATCGTTGTGCTCAACCAGGTCTACCGCCGCCTTGCCGTGGTGCTCACTGACCTTGAGCAGCCAAAAACTGAGGCAACCTACGAGGACTCGTTCACCTTCAAGGTGTACTGCTTCCAGTTCGTCAACTACTACTCGTCGGTGTTCTACATCGCCTTCTTCAAGGGCTATTTCCACGGCCGGCCGGGGGAGTACGCCCGCATCGGTGACGCCTTCCGCATGGAGGAGTGCGACCCCGCCGGCTGCCTGGTGGAGCTGGTCATCCAGATGATCATCATCTTTGTTGCCAAGCAGGTCATCAACTGCCTCATGGAGGTGAGCGCGGGGCTTCTGATCTTCGTGTGGCTTTGGTTTGAATCGGGTTTTGGAGATCCAGGGACTGATTTGGGATCTGGGAGACGATCCAGAGACTGATTTGGGATCTGGGAGACGATCCAGAGACTGATTTGGGATCTGGGAGACGATCCAGAGACTGATTTGGGATCTGGGAGACGATCCAAACATGGATTTGGGATCTGGAATACGATCCAGAGACTGATTTGGAATCTTAAAGTTGATCAGAGATGGATTTAGGATGTAGGAAATTATCATAGATGGATTTTGGATTTGGGGATGACCCATAGATGAATTTGGGATCTGGGAGATGATAGACATATTAACTTAAGAGTTGAAAATCCAAAATGTTTTTAAGTTTTCTCTTTTACAAATAGTTTTATTCACGAATTCTGGATAATCGGCCTCAAGTGCTTCCCAGGCCTGTGTGATCCAAAAATTACAAGTCCAACCAGCTCGACTGCGGGAGCTGCTTCCCATCTCATGGGATCTGGGTGCTCATTTAATTCTGCTCAGCTGATTATCTGTGCCGCGCACGCTAAGCTGCGACCCGCGGCCCTCCCACATGCCGAGAATCCCCAAGCAAACACCATAATCCACTGTCAGAGCTGGCGCTATGCGGTGCGTTGGGATAAATTGCTGCGCTTGTAAATCCCATTGCCGTCTCGTGAGGGGACTGTGGGGGGACTCGGCTAGCGATGCCCAGCTGCTGATTCATTTTTGCGTGTAGTGCAATCTAATTAGCCTTTTCTTCTGGCTTGTGCCTGTCTCTGTGCCTGTCTCAGTGTCTGTCTCTGTGCCTGTCTCTGTGCCTGTCTCTGTGTCTGTCTCAGTGTCTGTCCTAGTGTCTGTCTCTGTGTCTGTCTCAGTGTCTGTCTGTGTCAGTGTCTGTCCTAGTGTCTGTCTCAGTGTCTGTCCTAGTGTCTGTCTCTGTGTCTGTCTCAGTGTCTGTCTGTGTCAGTGTCTGTCCTAGTGTCTGTCTCTGTGTCTGTCCTAATGTCTGTCTCAATGTCTGTGTCCGTCTGTGTCTGTGCCTGTCTGTCTCAGTGTCTGCCTGTCTGTCTCAGTGTCTGCCTGTCTATCTCAGTGTCTGCCTGTCTCTCTCAGTGTCTGCCTGTCTCTCTCAGTATCTGCCTGTCTCTCTCAGTATCTGCCTGTCTCTCTCAGTGTCTGCCTGTCTCTCTCAGTGTCTGCCTGTCTCTCTCAGTGTCTGCCTGTCTCTCTCAGTGTCTGCCTGTCTCTCTCAGTGTCTGCCTGTCTCTCTCAGTGTCTGCCTGTCTCTCTCAGTGTCTGCCTGTCTATCTCAATGTCTGCCTGTCTCTCTCAGTGTCTGTCTGTCTCTCTCAGTGTCTGCCTGTCTATCTCAGTGTCTGCCTGTCTATCTCAGTGTCTGTCTCTGTGTCTGTCTGTCTGTTTGTCCATCCGTCCATCTAACGCAGTCGCCGCCCACCCAGGTCGGTGTGCCCCTGCTCAAGAAGCTGTTCAACAAGTACAACCTGATGCGCGGCACCCCTGTGGAAGAGGAGCAGGCGGAGATCGTGAAGGCTGCGGAGAAGCTCGGCAGAGACCTGCGCCAGTGCGAGCGAGACTGGTCGCTGCTGCCGGTGGACCACCTGCAGCTGTTCGACGAGTACCTGGAGATGGTCATCCAGTTCGGCTTCGTCACTCTCTTTGTAGCCGCCATGCCTCTGGCGCCGCTGTTCGCTTTGATGAACAATGTGCTGGTGAGTTCGAATTAAATTTATCTGCGAAAATACGCTTAGTTTACTACTTATAGCTTGATTCCATTGTTTATTCCCTTGCATGGCGCGAAGTGGCTGATAAAAGCAACAGCTGTGGCCTCCCAGTGTGTCAGCCCGGTTAGCTCAGTCGGTAGAGCATGAGACTCTTAATCTCAGGGTCGTGGGTTCGAGCCCCACATTGGGCGAATTCTTTTTTTGCAATTTATGAAATTTTCCTACTTTATTGACTTTTAGAAAGAGGGACCGGTATGGCAAATAAGTATCAATAAATTTGATTTTTAATTTAATTAAAAATGATTTAAAAACGACAGTAAACTGAATATTTTTTTGTTTTCACATATTTTTATCAGCTACCCGCTTCTGGCTACTTGACACTTTCAGTAGGCTATAAGACATTTTTTGTCGGATTTCAACATAATACGTTTATTTTTTTTATTGCAAATGTTAGGCTGGTAGGGAAAAATCTGTACAGCTTCACCAAAAATTAACGCTTGGTAAATTTAATGGAAATTTTATTCAGGTAAACTTGTAGTCGAATAAAATTAATTGTACAAATTTTAAAAGAGTTCGGCTCAATCAGGATTCGAACTAGGGTCCTTCCAATCTTGAGAGACGCCCGCTTGACCGCTGCGCTACACGCCCACCTCACCCCCCGTTTGCCTCACGCCGTAGGAGGTGCGCCTGGACGCCTGGAAGATGGTGGCTCTGCTGCGCCGGCCCATCGCCCGGCGTGCCAGCAGCATCGGCATCTGGCTGCAGATTCTCACCGCCATCAGCGCCCTGGCCGTGGTCACTAACGCTGTCATTCTGGGATTCACCTCCGAGCAAATTCCCAAGATGGTCTACCAGCACACTGTGGGCAATTATTCCAACCACAATTACATCAAGTGGCGCCTGTCGAGGTTCAACACCTCAGATTTTGAGGAGTCCTCGCGGCCGGTGAACAACACGGAGCCGGTCTGCTACTACCGGGACTTCCGCTACGACGAGGCGCCCTACAAGTACAGGTCGGAGTTCTGGCACGTGCTGGCGGCCAGGATGGCCTTCGTGCTGGTGTTCGAGCACCTGGTGCTGTTCCTCAAGGGCCTCATTGACGCTCTGGTGCCTGACTATCCCAGCAAGGTCCGGGATGAGATCAAGCGCGAGCGCGAGGTGTTCAAGTCGGCCCTGTTCAACCAGCTCAAGTCGCACGCCAATGTGGATGTTCGAACCAAGGACGAGCGGGATGGAGACGGAGAAGACGGGGCTGCGGTGGCTTAGAGCGGCAGAGTTTTGCTTGCAAAAGGCTTGAAATCAAAGAGTTGTAACTGACTGACTGCATCGAGAATCTCCGAGAGGATCGCTTTAGAAAAGTCGACTTTTTTTCACCAAAAAATTTACGGCTTTTTATATACTACTGCCGCTGGGAAATATGATCAGTAGTATCAAAACAGGAAACTAACTTTCTGTAAATTATTAAAAAATCAAAATATTCATCAAAGATTTAATTTCAGCCGAAGAGACTGATTTATATTTATTTCCATATACTAAAAATTAATATCTATATACCATATTTACAGCAATTTCCTCTGCTTAAGTTTCGAGTTTAATAATAATACTTTGCAATGTTTTTTTTCAAATGGCAATACTGCTTGCCCTGTTTACATTTTTACTGAGAAGTTGCTTCGAATTTGCTAATAAAACTTCTGTGTTTGTGCAATGTTTTTGTCTATTTTTGCTTCTTCCGATCTGAAAGCTGGTGTGTTTTGTTTTGTTATGAAATAAATAAAAAAATTATAATTCACTGACAAATAGAACACGATTTGTTTAAATAGGTGTCAGTATTGCTAGAATGTGTTGTAAAACTGCTTCAATCGGAGGCCAAAAGCCTGGCTGTTTGTAGTTCAGAAAATGTTTAATAAATTCGAACGCTTAAGTTCCATAAAAGCTAATTTAATTATTTTAATAATTAATTAATTGAAGCTCAGAATGGGCACCTGTAATATTTTAATGCAGCTAGTGCAGTTTTAATTTATTTGTCCATGTTGTTCCTGCTTTTGAATTATTATACATTTTTGCTTAATTTGCTCTCGTGTTGCCAGTGACTTGTATCAATAGACTCTCTTGCTAGATTCAATTTCGCACCGAATATAGAGTTCTCTAAGCACTTTAAGAGTCTAACGGTGCCCCTAAGCGCCTAATAGCGCCCCCCTGGGAATCTAATAATACCCCCACTGGGAATCTAATAATACCCCCACTGGGGATCTAATAATACCCCCACTGGGAATCTAATAATACCCCCACTGGGGATCTAATAATACCCCCACTGGGAATCTAATGGTACCCCCTGGGAATCTAATGGCGCCCATTGGGAATTTAATGGCACTCACTATGAATCTAATGGTGCCTCCTAAGCACCTAATGGTGCTCCCACTAAGCACCTAATGGTGCTCCCACTAAGCACCTAATCGTGTCCGCTTAAGCACTCGATGGTGCCCCCCCTAAGCACCTAATGGTCTCTCCCTGAGAATCTAATGGCGCCTCTCATTAGCAGCAAAAGTTAATTACAGGCTGGTGGATGTACTTTAAGCACCTGAGATTAATAAACCTGAAATCTAAGCACCCATGCAATACAAGTTATATTCGGCATTAAGTGAAAATACCTAGTTCTCTGCTATTTCTGCCATTTAGACAAAGTTAGTTTTATCTATATTATAACTTTTACTGCAATTATCACTACAGCCGATCTCAAGGTAAACGACAATGTGTTTATTTAGTTATCAAATCCATATTTTAGTTCGCTTTTTTGTGCCTTTAGTGCTCCAGGAGATGTCTTAGCAACCAGCTTGGCGCACAGACGGACCAAAATGGACTACTAAGCCTGTGCTGTAGTTGGATAAAAATGTACATTGCTTTCTTAGAAAACATTGGTTTTTTACAATTTTTAAATTCGTTATTTTTGGGTCCGGTTTTTATATCCTTTCCAATATTTATTCGCAACTGTTCACGTACACTTACATATTTACATACTACTGCCGAGTAGACTGTGTGAATCTATGTAAGCAGTTTTTTTTTCTAAAAACATGAATATGTATTTTACCCACTTGATAATCTTTGTTGTGCTGTTTCTGTTTTTGTTAGTAAATATTGTTTTGCCCTGCCAATCTTTTTGCCACTTTTGGTATGGAAGATCTGGCCAATAAATGTTTCAAATATTCATATTTATGCTTTAATATTTATGTTTACTGGCTTAATGCTTTCCCATTGAATCTTGTGGTGTTTTTGAGTTGTTTTCATTTCAAACAGCCTACCAACGTAACTCTATTATTGCTAGGAATTTAGCTGTCTACCGATATGTATCGAAGGAGTTCTGATTTAGACATCTTATTTAGCTCTGCTTGCCGATATGTATCGTAGAACAGATTGTTCGGCATATTTTCCCACGTACCTGTATATCTATTGATCCGATGCCCCTAGCCTGGCCATGTACTCAACGCTGAAGCTGGCTAAGGATGAGCCGCCCGTGGCCAGCGTCTACCTGAACCGGGACCGCCTCCACCAGGCCCTGCGCCCCATCCTGTCGACCAACGCCTCATCGGCATCACTGGAGCCTGAGCTGGTCCGACGCCAGAATCAGGACGGCACCTGGACGGCCGAGGAGCTTGACGCATGCGGCTGCCTCAAGCATGCGGCCCTGACCGGCCTTCTAGTGGCCTGCGGCGTCAATCGGTTCCATCCGCAGGTTAGAAAATTTCGAAATCTTATCGGGGACGCTTTATAAGTGTGAAATCTCTAAAGAGTCTTGCCGATCGCTCTTTCGAAGTACGTAGTCGTGGGACTTTGAGCTCATTAAACCTACTCTGGCGATATGTTGTGAAAATTAGTTTATTTTCATATTGAAAATGGTGTGGCCATCGATCCCGAGACCTCTAGGATGTGAAAGCGATACGCTGGACCGCTGCGCTAAGACCTTCCCCTCAGTACAGGCTGCTTTCTGTGTATTTTATCTACTTAAGCTTAAAGCCGTTAGATAACTCAAGATTCGAACCTAGGACCTCCAGAAAGCACAAACAATGCGACAGACCGCTGTGCCAAAATCTGCAGTATCAGAGTCTGCGGTTTGCCAATTAAAATCATGCCGCAACTCACCAATCCGCAGGTGCTGGCAGATTTGCAGACGGGTTTCGCCACTCTGATCGCCTTCTTACGCCTGCTGATGACCGGCGGCTTCGGCCAGTCGAAAGTCGGCATGATGCAGCTGCGCGATCGGTTGAGCAAGCCCGCGCACGAGTCGGCCGAGCGGGCCTTCTACTGGCTGGTGAAGTTCGGCCTGGGCTACCCGGAGATGCCGGTGCGCCTCGGCCTGGCGCCGGGCGTTGACGAATTCTGTGCCGCGCTCATCGAGCTGCTGGTGGAGCTGGAGAACAGCATCGGGGGCGCAAAGTAGCTCATTTAGGCTACTAAAATGTTTTTTGTCTACTATAAGTAGGCTAAAAGCACGGGACTACTATTTTGCCTCGTAACTTTTTATTATTGACTTATTTCTAACTTCGCGCTCGTAAATCTTTTATCCTTTTAGCGCGTATTGCCGCCACCGTCTGTGATGACTCACCGTCCTCAAATATACGCGTTTTATTCTTTTTATTAATCTTTTTAACCGATTTTGATTATCCGTTATACGGTATAAGCTATACTTATCAAAACCAGTAAAGTTAAACTTTGAATATGTTTTAAGTGAAATTTTCCATTTATTTCTACTCTTAGTAGACTATAATTCGTATTTAACACCGAAATTTGTCCGTGCACAACCAAAAGAGCGAACAGTTGACACCTGCTGCAGCATTTACCTGTTTTCTGTCTCCATGGGCGACAGGGCGAGTCCAGAGAATCTGCTGCTTGTCATGCAAAATGGGCAAATGGCTTTTCTAATTTGAATTGCCAAATTGCTGATAAGATAGGGCTTTTGACTCGTTAAAGTTGAGCACATAACTAGCTTGAACTAGCTAACTTGGACTAGAGTTTAGTAAGACTGGACTCAACTGTACGCGGGTTCTTGGCAACCACGACATATTATATTCTGCCGGCTTGTGAAGGACGACTTCAATGGAGAAAACCTTTGTAAGTCTGCGAGATTGTGACTATCAAATTAATCTCATAGATCAGGACTGTCAATCTCACCCATAAGATAGGACTGTCAATCTCAATCTCACCCATAGATCGGGACTGTCAATCTCAATCTCACCCATAGATCAGGACTCTCAATCTCAATCTCACCCATAGATTGGGACTGTCAATCTCACCCATAGATCAGGACTGTCAATCTCACCCATAGATCAGGACTGTCAATCTCACCCATAGATCGGGACTGTCAATCTCACCCATAGATCGGGACTGTCAATCTCACCCATAGATCAGGACTCTCAATCTCACCCACAGATTAGGAATCTCAATCTCACCCATAGATCAGGACTGTCAATCTCACCCATAGATCAGGACTGTCAATCTCACCCATAGATCAGGACTGTCAATCTCACCCATAGATCAGGACAGTCAATCTCACCCATAGATCAGGACTGTCAATCTCACCCATAGATCGGGACTGTCAATCTCAATCTCACCCATAGATCAGGACTCTCAATCTCAATCTCACCCATAGATAGGACTGTCAATCTCAATCTCACCCATAGATCAGGACTCTCAATCTCAATCTCACCCATAGATAGGACTGTCAATCTCACCCATAAGATAGGACTGTCAATCTCAATCTCACCCATAGATCGGGACTGTCAATCTCAATCTCACCCATAGATCAGGACTCTCAATCTCAATCTCACCCATAGATTGGGACTGTCAATCTCACCCATAGATCAGGACTGTCAATCTCACCCACAGATTAGGAATCTCAATCTTACCCATAGATCGGTACTGTCAATCTCACCCATATATCAGGACTCTCATACAGTAAAACAGGACTGAATCCTGAAAAATAGCCTTCAACTTTGCCTCGCCGCACAGCAGCTCATAAGGCAGTCAGTCCTGGCTCTCCTCATCCTGTCCAGCTGTTTCTGGGAGTCCGGAAGCAACAATCTCGACCCCAGCCCTGCGGTGTGCAACTGCAACCTCGAAGACGAGCTGGTGTTTCTGAATCTCCGCTCCCGAGTCCAGGAGCACTCAGTGCCCGACAGTTTCACCATCGACATCAGCAGCATCTGCCCGCAGAGCTGCGTGGTCTTCGACAGGCTGCCAACAACTGCGGACTGGGTGCACCAGGGGAACTGGTCCATCGACAGGGACGGGGTCATCCGGTTCGACCACAGGCCGGTAGGAACTGCTGACTGCTTCTGGTCCACCCTGGAACTTCTGGCGACTGGGGTGCTATAGTCAGGCATTCAAATAGCCCTTACCCTGTCCTGTTCTCATCTATAGACCCCCTACCCTATCCTGTTCTCATCTATAGACCCCTACCCTGTCCTGTCCCATCTATAGACCCCTACCCTGTCCTGTCCTCATCTATAGACCCCTACCCTATCCTGTTCTCATCTATAGACCCCTACCCTATCCTGTTCTCATCTATAGACCCCTACCCTGTCCTGTCCTCATCTATAGACCCCTACCCTGTCCTGTCCTCATCTATAGACCCCTACCCTGTCCTGTCCTCATCTATAGACCCCTACCCTGTCCTGTCCTCATCTATAGACCCCTACCCTGTCCTGTCCTCATCTATAGACCCCTACCCTGTCCTGTCCTCATCTATAGACCCCTACCCTGTCCTGTCCTCATCTGTAGACCCCTACCCTGTCCTGTCCTCATCTATAGACCCCTACCCTGTCCTGTTCTCATCTATAGACCCCTACCCTGTCCTGTCCTCATCTATGGACCCTACCCTCTCCTGTCCTCATCTATAGACCGGTTTTCTCATCTCCTCTTATCATCTCCACACTGCAGCACAAGACTGGCGCAGCCCGCCTGAACATCACAGTCCAGGAGGTGTCCAGCAGCTCGAACTACACGGCCCACACCGCCTACTTCATCATCATTGAGGAGGAGCCGGACTATCCGCAGGTGTTCGCCTCACAGTCCGGCCTGGCTGCCGACCTCACCGAGTTCGACTCGGTGCGTGAGCAGCACCGCAACCTCAGCCTGTGTGTGGAGCAGAACACCGGCAACAACACCGTGTACGCCGACCTCCGGCTCACCGCAGGTGTCTTCGATTACGACGCCAACGAAGCCATCCGAGTCGAACTGCCGGACGACGAGCGGCCGCGGCTCGGCCAGCTGATCGGCCGCCTCAACGACTCCGCATCCGCGGCCGCCCTGGTCGAGCCGACCGACTGCGAGCTGACGGACGAGGAGCGATTGGCCGCCAGGAACCTCAGCGAGTGGGACGCCACCGTGACCGCCTGGCACCCCTGCAACCTCAGCCTGCCCTACCCGCCCGCCGAGCTGTCCTGGTTCGCCCACCTGCTGCGCTACCGGCCGGGCCTCGGACAGGTGGGCGTGGACCGCTTCGCCCTGGCCTACACAGACAAATACCGGCTGGAGTCCCGACTGTACATCCGGGTGTTCATCCTGCAGAATCCCTGCGTGAATGAGGGCACCTGCTGGGGTAAGTCTTGCAAGTCAGACTTGGGACCCCCTCCCGAGTCTACACAGCTGATCCTGCGGGGAGCCGCGGGATCGCCGCTCCAAAGCCGCTCCCATGGGTAGTTGCCCGTTTTAATGGCATTTTTACAGGCAGTCCCTTCATTCCGATAGGTAGTCCCTTCATTCCGACAGGTAGTCCCTTCATTCCGACAGGTAGTCCCTTCATTCCGACAGGTAGTCCCTTCATTCCGACAGGTAGTCCATTCATTCCGACAGGTAGTCCATTCATTCCGACAGGTAATTCCTTCATTCCGACAGGTAGTCCCTTCACTCCGACAGGTAGCCCATTCATTCCGACAGGTAGCCCCTTTATTCCAACAGGTAGCTCTTCACTTTGATATTTGACATCCAAATGTCAAAAAGGTAAACCGGCCTAAGGTCGGTACAGGCACGCTCTTAATACCTAACTGTGTTTATTCAGATAAATTTCCAAGTCTAACTTGCCATCCTGTGGTCAAACAGTTGGTCATTAAATCTGAAGGTAATTCCAGTATATTACGAATAAAAATAGAAAGTTTGCGCCTCAAAATCACCTTGAGTGTTCCGCCGCCCTCCCTCAGGCCCCGTCTGGGACCCGGACTGCCAGAGCACCGTACGCTCCGAGGGATTCTTCAACCGGGGCTACCTGTGTCGCTGCCCCACCGGCTGGGTCGGCGATCGGTGCGAGATCGACTTTGACGACTGCTCCTCCTCGCCCTGCCCCTCGCCCTACGTCTGCGTGGATAAATTCCGCGGATTTGAGTGCGTTTCGACTTTCCTTTGCGTCGCACACGGCACGCTGTCTGTCACACCCCATGTCACACTGTCACACCCCATGCCACACTGTCACATCCCATGTCGCACTATGTGTCACACCCATGTCACACTATCTGTCACACCCTATGTCACACTATATGTCACACCCTATGTCACACTATCTGTCACACCCCATGTCACACTATCTGTCACACCCTATGTCACACTATATGTCACACCCTATGTCACACTATCTGTCACACCCCATGTCACACTATCTGTACGCCCGCTCGCCCGCCCGCCCGCCATCTCCTCTTTGCAGCTGCGTGTGCCCGGAAAATCTGCTCAACTGCCAGCCACTGCTGCCCGCCTGGCAGCTCGCCGCCATCCTGCTGGGCCTGGCCGCCTGCGTCTGCTGCATCGCCGCCATCCTCATCTTGGCCAGCCAGCGGGCGCCAGTCGTGGTGCCCCTTACCAAGAGTCGGTGGGTCTGTCACTCTGCTCCGTACTTGCTGTCACTCTGCAACAGTATCTGTCACTCTGCAACATTATATGTCACTCTGTAACAGTATCTGTCACTCTGTAACAGAATCTGTCACTCTGTAACAGTATCTGTCACTCTGTAACAGCATCTGTCACTCTGTAACAGTATGTCACTCTGTAACAGTATCTGTCACTCTGTAACAGTATCTGTCACTCTGTAACAGTATCTGTCACTCTGTAACAGTATCTGTCACTCTGTAACAGTATCTGTCACTCTGTAACAGTATCTGTCACTCTGCAACAGTATCTGTCACTCTGTAACAGTATCTGTCCCTCTGTAATAGTATCTGTCACTCTGTATCAGTATCTGTCACTCTGCAACAGTATCTGTCACTCTGTAACAGTATCTGTCACTCTGTAACTGTACTTTATATGTTACTCTGCATTTTATATCTTCTTGTCACAATCTTTCTGGATCTGTCTGCAACATTTAATACCTGTCATCTTGCCTTTCACTATACTTATCATTACTCTGCCTTCTTTCTGCAATCATTCATTCGCCCAAGATGAGCTCGAAAGGTGTACTTAGGAGTACTTCAAGTAAAACTAGAATCTTGCCATCCAACTTATTTACTCTCCAAGTATTCAAAATGGGAGTTTGGCATTGGCACTGCTCAGCCACTTTGACATGCCGAGCAAACATGCCGTTAAACGGGTCCGCATTTTTGTAGCCGCCTCTTCCCATCTATCAATCACTGTCACCGGCCCCTTTGCCGAAATCCGTCAGACCCGCTAATCCACTATGCTCATCAATCATACATTTTGCGCTCCCGTGGAAATAGGTCTCCAGCGCTATCTTGCACTTCTTCTTTATTTGAAGTCGCTGAATAAGTATTCAAGTCACACTAACGCTGTTTTCAATTTAAACTGTTGCAGGTAAGCAGTCTGTTGGACACTGATTAAAATTTCTGGCTATTGCTGTTAAATAAAATAAAGCAAACGTTGAAACTGACTCCCAGGAACCTTGCCAGGTGCAGGTCGCATCAGGTGATCAATTCTCTGCCCGTTCTTCCCTTCACAGTCCCACCCAATCTCAAGTCAAAGCAGAATTGTCCAGGTTTAACTAACAGCTGAGGATGCACTTTTAACAAAAATCAAGCAGGCTTCTGACTTTGGCTTTAAGTGCGATTTATTAATGCCACCGCATTTAAAAAGATTAAATTTAAAGACGATCAAATACTTTACTTGTATGTACTCGTACTTTATGTCAACTAGCCGCACTCTTAATAATTGAGTGCTACCCCTAAAACACCAGAGCCACAGGCACACTTGATAACACCCTCACATCCCCCACCACCCCATTTTCTTGCCGCTAAATATCGACCAGCCCCAACCCCCACAGTCTCGCGCACAAGATCACACCCCTCCACCCCATTCTCTTGCCGCTAAATATCGACCAGCCCCAACCCCCACAGTCTCGCGCACAAGATCACACCCTCATTCCCCCTCCACCCCATTCTCTTGCCGCTAAATATCGGCCAGCCCCAACCCCCACGGTCTCGCGCACAAGATCACACCCCTCCACCCCATTCTCTTGCCGCTAAATATCGACTAGCCCCAACCCCCACAGTCTCGCGCACAAGATCACACCCTCATTTCCCCTCCACCCCATTCTCTTGCCGCTAAATATCGACCAGCCCCAACCCCCACAGCCTCGCGCACAAGATCACACCCTCATTCCCCCTCCAACCCATTCTCTTGCCGCTGAAGAGTCGATTCGGGAGGTGATCAATCCCCCGAAAACTCCCACTTCCAGACACTTAAGCCTGGGAACAAAATCAGTGATCACTTACTGTTGCGGGCTCCTCTTCTTTGTCGCGCGTGTCTGTAGAGCTCGTCTCCTTACAGCTGTTCCTCCCGGGGTAGTCTTCTTGAAGTCTAGAATCGGCCGAAGGTGAGAGCGTAACAATTAAATCGACGTCGCAGTATTTCTTCGGGTGCAGAAATCAATGTATTCCTCGAGTGCAGAAATCAATGTCAACGATGCGCCCTAGTAACAAAATCAACTTCTATACGAGGTCCTCCAGAAAGGGCGTCTTCTTCTAGAACTAACGGAATCGGAGTCGTGTGCTCCTATCGGTTAATCTAGGATAACCAAAATCAATCAAATCAATAATCCTCTAAGGTTATCGGAATCGGTCCGCAGATCCTATCCAATCCCTTAGGAAAAGGGAGGCCTCAAACTCAATAGACTCAATAAAATCAACTGAACAGTAACGGCCGGCAATAACAATCGCTCTCAATAATCAAAATAACGAAGACTTGAACAAAGCTTACCAATTGGTGTTTATCTCTTCCTCAGAGATATAGCCTCTTTGGAGGCTGCTCCGAGTCTGAGATTTCAGCTCGGATTTTGCGTTTGTATTTATACACAATTTTTCGGCCTTGAGTCGACCTTGAGCTCAAAACCGGTTTTTTTGATGAGTTCACGAAAGGAATTTTATTATTTGACAGGTGGGGTTTTTGAATAGAAAGGGGTGAGACTTGGGTTACATTCAGGTTAATATTTACCATATTTGGAAGTTCTAAAAATAGATGTCGAGAACCGGTTTTTTCGAACAATAGCATAGCCACTCGCTGTTTGCGTGATATGACTGGTATTACTAAAAATAGAGTATGACACATAGCTATTTTTAAATTTGTATTCATAACTTTATGTTACTACTTTTAGATCTCTACACCGCTAAATATCGACCAGCCCCAACCCCCACAGTCTCGCGCACAAGATCACACCCTCATTCCCCATCCACCCCATTCTCTTGCTGCTAAATATCGACCGGCTTTAACTTCATAAACGCAGAAAAAAATACTTTATCCTCAGTTACCTTAAGATTTAATGATCGATCAGTTCAATTCTTGCCAATGACAATTGACTGCCAACCCTAACCATAACCCAACCCATTTAAACTTAAGCTTGAGAAGCTTCGGAAGTTTCGAACTTGTGAATGCTCAACCAAGCAATTGAAAGAACTATTTAACCCATGATGTTTTTTCAACCCGCCCCGCTGCAGTCCGGTCTCGCAGCAGCCGCCAACTCTGGCCGCGGAGGCAACGGAACTCGCCGAGGTCGAGAGCGATGCAGATGCTGAGTCGTCGCCATCGCCAGTGGATGACGAGGAAACTCCGCAGGCGGTGATAGCGGAGGAACCCCGCGCAGAGACGGAGCCGGAACAGCTTCGTCCCCCGAATCCGGTGCCGGCTGTTGAAAGCGTTGACGAGAACCGGCGGCTCAGCTTCCAGCGCGGCAGCATCTTCATACCGCGCCGCCGGGAGGAGAACTGGCGAGCCGGCAGCCGTAGGCAGTCGGCAGCGGCGCTGTCGTTTGTCGAGGAAGAGCGCCGACCCGGCAACGTCGGTGACGACGGCGACTACCTGGACGGAGCTTCGTCACCGTCGGATGCGTTGAAACTGCGGCAGCTGCGGCAGGAGTTGCAGAATCAGCACATACTGCAGCAGTTCTGATCTCCAGCACTTCGTACAGCCACCCTTTGTCTGGCTTCCAGATTCTCTGAGTTGCTCGTCTGTTCTCACCGCTCTCTTCTCTTATTTCTCCTCTCACTAAACTCTCTCACCGCTCTCGTCTCATAGATCCCATCTCCCCGATCTCTTCTGACTCATCTCTTCTCCCCGTCTTATCTTCCTGATCTTATCTCCCTCCCCAATCTCATCTCCCCGATCTCACCCCCCGATCTCTTCTCACTCATCTCTTCTCACCGATCTATTCTCACCGTCTTATCTCCCCGATCTCATCTCCCCGATCTCTTCTCACTCACTCATCTCTTTTCCCCGTCTTATCTTCCTGATCTTATCTCCCCGATCTTATCTCTCTGATCTCATCTCTCTCCCCGATCTCATCTCTCCGATCTCTTCTCACTCACTCATCTCTTCTCACCGATCTCATCTTCCGGATCTCATCTCCCCGATCTCATCTCCTCGATCTCATTCCTCCGATCTCATCTTCCTGATCTCATCTCCCCGATCTCTTCTCACTGATCTCTTCTCACCGATCTATTCTCATCTCAGTGATGTCTTTCTCTAATCCATTCTAAATGACAATGCTTTGACTGTTTTCTCAGTTAATCACGTTTACCAATTTATACGAGTACCTTGAAAATTTTGTCTCATTATGGTACATGAATTCACTCGGTTTGAACAATCCAGGCCTGAAGGTCTGCTCAGATGCTACTTTGCAATAAATTTCCCGATTTAAAAAAGCAGAAATATGGATACTGGGATTTATCGTTCAACTGCCATGCCTCATCAGTACCCATTGAAGCGGATACCGGATACTGCTGGCTCTGACTAGCGAGTTCCTCCTACGCGGCCTGTTTATCGGCTCCCCCTCCCAGGAGCGCAGAGAAAGCCGAACTCAGACTGGCCTCATCAATAGCCATTAATGGCAGAGGCCGCCCCACTACCTCAGCGCTTGGCTTTTTCTGCACATGCTGCTTTAGACATGCTTTGCGAGACTTCTGCGCTTTTTGCAAGCATTGCTGATCTGCCGTCGGTTGCAGTCCTCACTGCACTGCGGATGTGGCAAGGGATGCAGAACAAAATACAATAAATTCGAGGTCTGTGGGCACCCTGGCAACTCTGCCCATTCCGCTGACAGTTAACCAGACAGGAGCCTGAAGTTAACAAGACAGGAGCCTGAAGGAACCGGACAGGAGCCTGAAGTTAACAAGACAGGATCCTGAAGTTAACAAGACAGGAACCTGAAGTAACAAGACAGAAGCCTGAAGTAACAAGACAGAAGCCTGAAGGAACCAGACAGGAGCCTGAAGGAACCAGACAGAAGCCTAAAGGAACCAGACAGGAGCCTGAAGGAACCAGACAGGAGCCTGAAGGAACTAGACAGAAGCCTGAAGGAACCAGACAGGAGCCTGAAGGAACCAGACAGAAGCCTGAAGGAACCAGACAGGAGCCTGAAGGAACCAGACAGGAGCCTGAAGGAACCAGACAGGAGCCTGAAGGAACAAGACAGGAACCTGAAGGAACCAGACAGGAGCCTGAAGGAACCAGACAGGAGCCTGAAGGAACCAGACAGGAGCCTGAAGGAACCAGACAGAAGCCTGAAGGAACCAGACAGGAGCCTGAAGGAACCAGACAGGAGCCTGAAGGAACCAGACAGGAGCCTGAAGGAACAAGACAGGAACCTGAAGGAACCAGACAGGAGCCTGAAGGAACCAGACAGGAGCCTGAAGGAACAAGACAGGAACCTGAAGGAACCAGACAGGAGCCTGAAGGAACCGGTCAGAAGCCGCCCGCGAGAGCAGGCTGCAGACCTGTTGCACTCAGCTGAAATCAATACCGCCACTGCGGCTCAGGCAATTTCAAAGCTTGTAAAGAGTTCGGATTTAAAGAGTCTAAGATGAAGCAGAGTTGCCAATTCCAGTTCCTCTCCATTTTAAGATGTCGCACTGCCCAGCTGCTCATTACTCAAGAGCCTCCCCAGGCCAAGTAGTGCCGTCTTCTTTTTGTTTTCACTTCATTTTGCTTTTTCTCCCGGTCTTCTTGGCCGCTTGCCGGGGAACTGCTACTAGGAGGAGAGCCGCCCAGCTCAACTCCTACAAACTTTAAGCTCTTCCCTTTTTTGCAACAAACTCCGCCATCAAGTTCTGTTGATGGCTTTTTTCTCCCCCCCCCCGACGAAGCCGGAGCGCGAACCAAAATAGAGCAGGAATAATAGGCCGGAGCAGTAGCCAGGCTGCTCCGCTCAGAATGCCAAGTCATTTCGCATTTTTTGCCTCTTCTAGTGGAGACCAGCCTCTCCCTTGCTGCACGCGCCACCCCGTTCTTCCACTCTCTGCCCCTTTCCTTCTTTGTTGTTTGCCGACACAGAAGGGGCGCCGGAGCTTCCCGGATGAGCTCTGAGAGCTCAGGGCCTGCCCGCTTGTCTGTTTCACCCGCCTCTCCGCTGCAGCGGCACCGCGGGTTGAAGCAAATTTTATGGGGGTTTCAGTTACAGAAAACTGCCGACTGCCCAGTGGAGCTGTGGAGCTTTTGGAGTCTGCTGGCTGCCTCATCATTCATGAAGTTGACATATTGTATCTAATACTCCATTTCAGTCTCACCTTTTCTCTCAGCCTCACTCTCCCCTATTGCCTCACTCTTACCCTTCCTTCCTTTCTCCTTCTCAGTCTCACACTACCTCTCAGTCTCACACTCCCTCTCAGTCTCACACTCCCGCTCAGTCTCACACTCCCTCTCAGTCTCCCACTCCCGCTCAGTCTCACACTCCCTCTCAGCCTCACTCTCCCCTATTGCCTCACTCTTACCCTTCCTTCCTTTCTCCTTCTCAGTCTCACACTACCTCTCAGTCTCACACTCCCTCTCAGTCTCACACTCCCGCTCAGTCTCACACTCCCTCTCAGTCTCCCACTCCCGCTCAGTCTCACACTCCCTCTCAGCCTCACTCTCCCCTATTGCCTCACTCTTACCCTTCCTTCCTTTCTCCTTCTCAGTCTCACACTACCTCTCAGTCTCACACTCCCTCTCAGTCTCACACTCCCGCTCAGTCTCACACTCCCTCTCAGTCTCCCACTCCCGCTCAGTCTCACACTCCCTCTCAGTCTCACACTCCCTCTCAGTCTCACACTCCCTCTCAGTCTCCCACTCCCTCTCAGTCTCACACTCCCTCTCAGTCTCACACTCCCTCTCAGTCTCACACTCCCTCTCAGTCTCACACTCCCTCTCAGTCTCACACTCCCTCTCAGTCTCCCACTCCTTCTCAGCCTCGCCCTCCCTCTCAGCCTCGCCCTCCCTCTCAGTCTCAGTCTTCCTTCTCAGCCCTCACCCTCCCTCTCAGTCCCAAACTTGTAATCGACCAATCTCAGCAATCTACTCGATCAATCTCAGCTATCTACTCCCGAATCCCCCTCTCTACAAGAGACAAGTCTTCAGTGCTCACAAGTTCTCCCTCCCCATCAACTCATTGAAAATCCCTAGACTCGTGCTGCTTGGGATAAACCTGAACTGGAAAGCCCCGCATTGGTCGGTCAGTCAGTCCCATATCCTCATTGGCTGTCAGGCAGCCTGCCACCAGCTCAGCATTAAAAGCCATCGCGTCACAGAGGCAGCCCAGAACTGCACTGGCAAGTGGAGGAGACGTCGGCACTGAGATACTTGGAGAGCCAATATTAATAACAGATTTAGCTTGTCCGTAACTGCTCAACAGTGCTCAGGGGATGCCGATAAAACTGGCTTCAAGGTTGAACGGCCTTCTGATGTGGGCGCTGCTGCTGCTGGCTCTGACCGGTGAGTCCCGCGAGGCTATCAAAATATTTTTTGACAAAACTGTCAAATACTGAATTTGAAGTTTTCTTTCTATCTTTTCTTTCAAGCGTTCTCTTTGTGAGAAATTTTGATTTTACGATGCAACAGCATCTGGATTCCATTTGAGTCTCGCCCTCCATCTCAGCCTCGCCCTCCCTCTCAGCCTCGCCCTACTTCTCAGCCTCGCCCTCCCTCTCAGCCTCGCCCTTCCTCTCAGCCTCGCCCTCCCCCTCAGCCTCGCCCTCACTCTCAGCTTCGCCCTCCCCCTCAGCCTCGCCCTCCCTCTCAGCCTCGCCCTCCCTCTCAGCCTCGCCCTCCCTCTCAGCCTCGCCCTTCCTCTCAGTCTCACTCTCCATCTCAGCCTCGCCCTACCTCTTAGCCTCGCCCTCCCTCTCAGCCTCACCCTCCCTCTCAGCCTCGCCCTACCTCTCAGTCTCATTCTCCATCTCAGTCTCGCCCTCCCTCTCAGCCTTGCCCTACCTCTCAGCCTCGCCCTCCCTCTCAGCCTCGCCCTCCCTCTCAGCCTCGCCCTCCCTCTCAGTCTCATTCTCCATCTCAGTCTCGCCCTCCCTCTCAGCCTCGCCCTCCCTCTCAGCCTCGCCCTCCCTCTCAGCCTCGCCCTCCCTCTCAGCCTCGCCCTCCCTCTCATCCCTACCCTCCCTCTCAGTCTCACTGTCGACCCTAATTTCACCCTCCCTCTCAGTCTCAAAGAAGATAGAGAAATGGATTGAGATGCAGAGAACTGATAACTGGCCGGTGCACCCCTGCAAAGGCCAGCTGCTGAGCCCAGATAATTACCTCCTCAAGCACTTGCCTCCACTGCCGGGATGAAGCCAAGAGCCGGAGGAACAATATAAAAGCAGAAAAGAAAAAGGCGAACAAAATTAGGGGGGAGGGAAAAAGAGAATGAAAATTTTAGGACAAGAGCCCTCCTGCCTGCCCTCCGCCTTCCCCTCTGTCTCACCCTCCATCCCAGTCGTGTGTATTTTCGCTCCCCTGAAATATTTATTAACCAAAACTTGAAGCTGTAGCCGCTCGCTGTTGCAAACTCTGCCTCTGCCTTACTCTTTTTTATTCCTCTTTGTTGGTGGAACGAAGGAATAAAAGCAGGTAGAAAGACGGCGAGGAGAGAGAGACCAGAGACTTCTAGAGATCTGGACTGGAAGCAATTTCACCAAACAGATGCAAGCGGAGCGTCTTGAAAGCTCGCCAAACTGCAAGGAAATGTCAACTCGGTCTCAGTCTGGGCTTTTTAAAGGAAGAATTTGGCGGCGGGTGCGGTTCCAGCTTCTGCCTCCAGTCCAGGTTTCCAGAAGTCCATGCTCGACAGGCTTCAAGCAAGTAGGGAGACCGTGAGACAGGGGAGATGGAGACAGGATAGGAGAGGCGGGCAGGAGAGGCGGGCAGGAGATGCGGGCAGGAGATGCGGGCAGGAGATGCGGGCAGGAGAGGCGGGCAGGAGAGGCGGGCAGGAGATGCGGGCAGGAGAGGCGGGCAGGAGATGCGGGCAGGAGAGGCGGGCAGGAGAGGCGGGCAGGAGATGCGGGCAGGAGAGGCGGGCAGGAGAGGCGGGCAGGAGAGGTGGGCAGGAGATGCGGGCAGGAGAGGCGGGCAGGAGAGGCGGGCAGGAGAGGCGGGCAGGAGAGGCAGGAGAGGCAGGCAGGAGAGGCGGGCAGGAGAGGCGGGCAGGAGAGGTGGGCAGGAGAGGCAGGCAGGAGAGGCGGGCAGGAGAGGCGGGCAGGAGAGGCGGGCAGGAGAGGCGGGCAGGAGAGGCAGGCAGGAGAGGCGGGCAGGAGATGCGGGCAGGAGAGGCGGGCAGGAGAGGCAGGAGAGGCAGGAGAGGCGCGCAGGAGAGGCGGGCAGGAGAGGCGGGCAGGAGAGGCGGGCAGGAGATGCGGGCAGGAGAGGCGGGCAGGAGAGGCGGGCAGGAGAGGTGGGCAGGAGATGCGGGCAGGAGAGGCGGGCAGGAGAGGCGGGCAGGAGAGGCGGGCAGGAGAGGCAGGAGAGGCAGGCAGGAGAGGCGGGCAGGAGAGGCGGGCAGGAGAGGTGGGCAGGAGAGGCAGGCAGGAGAGGCGGGCAGGAGAGGCGGGCAGGAGAGGCGGGCAGGAGAGGCGGGCAGGAGAGGCAGGCAGGAGAGGCGGGCAGGAGAGGCGGGCAGGAGAGGCAGGAGAGGCAGGAGAGGCGCGCAGGAGAGGCGGGCAGGAGAGGCGGGCGGGAGAGGCAGGAGAGGCAGGCAGGAGAGGCGGGCAGGAGAGGCGGGCAGGAGAGGCGGGCAGGAGAGGCGGGCAGGAGAGGCAGGCAGGAGAGGCAGGCAGGCAGGAGAGGCGGGCAGGAGAGGCGGGCAGGAGAGGCGGGCAGGAGAGGCGGGCAGGAGAGGCGGGCAGGAGAGGCGGGCAGGAGATGCGGACAGGAGATGCGGGCAGGAGAGGCAGGCAGGAGAGGCGGGCAGGAGAGGCGGGCAGGAGAGGCAGGAGAGGCAGGCAGGAGAGGCGGGCAGGAGAGGCGGGCAGGAGAGGCGGGCAGGAGAGGCGGGCAGGAGAGGCAGGCAGAAGAGGCGGGCAGGAGAGGCGGGCAGGAGAGGCGGGCAGGAGAGGCGGGCAGAAAAGCCGGCAGAGACCCGATTTCACTGCAGATCCCCCGCTGCAGCAGCCGCAGCCTCTCTAAACCCCCATTTCGTGGCTTCATCTCAGCTCAGGACTCGCGCAGCCACCGGCCATTTCCCACCTGTCCAGCGCAGTCACTGTGGCTTCCGCTGGTGCGTTTCTCCCGAGAGTGCTTCCTTCAGTCCCTTCGCTTCCCTGCACACCTGTTGAACAGCCCTGCCTACTCGATCTCAACTCCTCACAGCATCTCTGCTGAGGCAGGGTGCCCATTCACTCTGAGAGGCGGAAGAGCTTCCCAAAAAAGGGATTTTTTTACTTGCCCGGTACTGCCTGCTCGGAAGACTGCTAAGGACTTTGGAGGGTGAGAAACTGCATCAGATATGGATTCTGGTCTGCTTTCAGAAGCATTTCAGGAATTCAGGAGATTTTCTAGCTGGTATTATTATTTGCTGTTGTTTGCCGATACCGGAGCAGCTCGTTAGAAAGTCAGGACCGCTGATGTACAAGCGCTGCGCTACAACTGAAATGGCGCCTCCCAACTGAAATGGCGCCTCCCAGCTGAAATGGCGCCTCCCAACTGAAATGGCGCCTCCCAACTGAAATGGCGCCTCCCAACTGAAATGGCGCCTCCCAACTGAAATAGCGCCCCTTTAAATGAAATAGCGCCCCTTCAAATGAAATAGCGCCCCTTCAAATGAAATAGCGCCCCTTCAAATGAAATAGCGCCCCCTCAAATGAAATAGCGCCCCCTCAAATGAAATAGCGCCCCCTCAAATGAAATAGCGCCCCCTCAAATGAAATAGCGCCCCCTCAAATGAAATAGCGCCCCCTCAAATGAAATAGCGCCCCCTCAAATGAAATAGCGCCCCCTCAAATGAAATAGCGCCCCCTCAAATGAAATAGCGCCCCTTCAAATGAAATAGCGCCCCCTCAAATGAAATAGCGCCCCTTCAAATGAAATGGCGCCCCTCAAATTTCTAGGAAACGTTGAATAAAATTTGCTCGATAAATTTCTTTGCACTTTTTCGATGGGGGGTTGCGCCCGAGGATCCATTTAAACTGGGCCGCCTCCCTGCCCCGGGGCTGCGGCAGGGAGATGCGGAACAAAATTCTTTTCATGGACTTTCTCCTCTCGCAGCTAAATTGCTCAGCAGCTGCAGGGCATGCCAGCCTCCTCTCTCATCAGCGAGCGAGCTGATAATGATGACGGAGGGGGCCAATTGGATTCTGCTTTGGAGTCTTTTGAAACCGGCACCGCGAAGCCAGGAAATTAAGCTTACTCTCTTTTAGAAGAGCTCGAAACTGCAGCGAGAATCGGGCAGGATCTCGATTCAACCCCCCCCCCACCCCCGACCTGGCAGCTCAAGCCGCCCAAGGGTCGCTCCAGGTGTTTTCAAACGGTTTTTCAAAACAAAATGAAAGGCAGACAGAAGGTTCTGTGAGCCAGTCGGGAGTCAAGAGCGGGCCCCAGTTCAAAGTATTCGAAATGATACAATTGCCTTTCAAGCAAAGCACTGCTTTCTCTGCTTTGTTGTCTGAAGCGGCTTTGAGAACAGAATTGATACAGAATTGGATTTTTAGAATTTGGTGAAATGACTGCGTGAGAAAAACAGAGACTGAAAGGTATGAGAGATCAGAGGTATTATAGATCACAGAGAAAGCAGAGAGAGATCAGAGATAAGAGAGAGACCAAAGACAAGAGAGAGACAAGAAAGATACCAGAGATACCAGAAAGAGTCCAGAGACAAGAGAGAGACCAGAGAGAGACTAGAGAGAGACCAGAGAGATACCAGAGAGAGACAAGAGAGAGACCAAAGACTAGAGAGAGACCAGAGAGATACCAGAGAGAGACAAGAGAGAGACCAGAGACAAGAGAGAGACCAGAGACCAGACAGATACCAGAGACAAGAGAGAGACCAGAGACCAGACAGATACCAGAGACAAGAGATACCACAGACTAGATAGATACCAGAGAGAGACCAGAGAGAGACCAAAGACTAGAGAGAGACCAGAGACAAGAGAGAGACCAGAGACCAGACAGATACCAGAGACAAGAGAGAGACCAGAGACCAGACAGATACCAGAGACAAGAGATACCACAGACTAGAGAGATACCAGAGAGAGACCAGATCACGGAGAGACAAATGACACTTCAGTATCATGTAAGCTCGTTTTATAAAAAATGGGATGCAGCATGAAGAGGCCAGCGACTGATCGCGTCAGTGACTGACACCTGGCCGACTCCAGTGCGGACTTCCCATAGCGGCAGATGGCTCTGAAGGCTTGAGACCCCAGCACTAACAGAAGCCGAGTGCGCATTAATGCGAGTGTTTGGCCCGGCCTCTCATTGTACCGGTCACGCCTTGGGGAACCTCAGGCTGGCCGGGCTTGTCTCTGACCTCCCTGCGCCGCCATATGCTGCATCACCGGAGCGGAGGCTGGACTGGCTGAGCTGCTCCGTGCCTCCGAATGCCTCACCAGGGGGTGGGGCAGGGGGGGCGGGGGGAGTTCGAATCCAGAAAGTCACGCGGCCCCGGGGGGGGGCTCATTTGCATTTTCTGGTCAGCCACCTCCTCAGCCGCCCCGAGGGGGCAGAAAGTCGCGTCGGGCGGCAGCTGCAGCATCCTCGGTGATGAAGAAGCGCGGGGAGCAGCGGGAGCTCAGAACAAAATATTTTAGCTGCTTCTTCATTCTGCAACAGCCGTAGTTACGCAATCGGAGAGCAGAGGGGATCGGCACTAATCCGAGATGCATGCAGAGGTAGGCAGGTATTAAAAGGCAAAAATAATAAGCCAGCAGGTTAATGCGTGCACATTTTTAAGCAGGTGGGCGACTCCTCATCTTCGCTCAGCTTCCAGCTGAGAGCCCCAAGGGGGGACTCGTTTAAAGCAGAGAGGGGTCGAATGTTTCGCATCGCTCTGCTGACATGCTTTAGAGAGAGAGAGGGAGTCTTTCGACGCCCTAAGCCCCGCAGACAGCGGCGCGAAATGGCCGTTTAATATGCCTGCTCCAGCCCAGCTTCCCCCCGGGGAGATGAAGAGAATTTCTCAGCTCCCACTCACTCATCAGCAGCCCCCACAATTTTTCACTGGGGCTAAAAATTGGGCATCTTGTTGCTTTTTTCATAAAAGCTTTCATTCTCGAAGTGGCAATTTCGAAAAAAAGATATTCGACCCGCGAGCGACGGAGTGCCTCCCCACCCCCCAGCCCTCGAGTTCGATTCCTATAATTTGGGATCAAGTAATTGCGGTTACATGCAGGGGTCAGCAAAGTAAGCAGCTCAGCTCAGCTCAGCTCAGCATCAGGTTGACAGCGGCAACCCGATCTCCGCGCTCACTCGCCAGCCGGGCCGCTGACGCAACCTTCGGCACCGATGGTTCATCTGTTCCATTCTCTTGCTGCTTCTAGAAGACGGCAGATGGAGAGGGCGGAGCAGGGGGGGGCGGGGGCGGAAGGGGGTTCCGCTGGTCGATGCCGCCGACAAGTCATGCGTGCCGCTCGCCGCCCACTCCTGCCAGCCAGCCCTGATTACGGGAGCCTCAGCCCGAGACTCCGGGATCGGCCATGCAGAAGCTTCATCTTCATTCGCGTGAGTCCTGCTCAAGACCGAAGCTCCGAGATTTCAATAACTCTGCCGCAGCATCTTTCTCTTCATCTGTTTAACAGGTTTTACCCGGCGCGACTGACCAGCTCGGCCTCTCGCTGATTAAACCGGGCCCGCCCCACCCTTTTATCCCGGGCCTTCGCCCAGATTGCACCGCAGGCTGCTTGGAAAAGCAGCAGCAGGTTTCAGTTGCGAAGGCGGTGCAGGAATTGCCTTGATTAGCGGCTTGCGGACTGGGCGATTTAGAAGACTTCATTTTCTTATTTCAACTCTATTGAAGAATAACTTGGCTGTCTGCCAAGAGTGCCTGGTCTTGATAATGTCTGATGCGACTGGCTCGTCGCAGAAAGAGAGAGAGTCGGTGAGAGCGGAGGGGGAAGCACGGGAGAGGAGACGGGGGACAGGGAGACAGAGGAGAGGGAGACGGGGGACAGGGAGACAGAGGAGAGGGAGACAGGGGACAGGGAGACAGAGGAGAGGGAGACAGGGGACAGGGAGACAGAGGAGAGGGAGACAGGGGAGAGGGAGGCAGGGGAGAAGTAGACAGGGGAGAGGTAGACAGGGGAGAGGTAGACAGGGGAGAGGTAGACAGGGGAGAGGTAGACAGGGGAGAGGTAGACAGGGGAGAGGTAGACAGGGGAGAGGTAGACAGGGGAGAGGTAGACAGGGGAGAGGGAGACGGGGGACAGGGAGACAGAGGAGAGGGAGACAGGGGAGAGGGAGACAGGGGAGAGGGAGACAGGGGAGAGGGAAACAGGGGAGAGGGAGACAGAGGAGAGGGAGACAGGGGAGAGGTAGACAGGGGAGAGGGAAACAGGGGAGAGGGAGACAGGGGAGAGGGAGACAGGGGAGAGGTAGACAGGGGAGAGGTAGACAGGGGAGAGAGAGACAGGGGAGAGAGAGACAGGGGAGAGGGAGACAGGGGAGAGGGAGACTGGGGGAGAGGGAGACAGAGGAGAGGGATATAGGGGAGAGGGAGACAGGGGAAAGTAGACAGGGGAGAGGGAGACAGGGGAAAGTAGACAGGGGAGAGGGAGACAGGGGAAAGTAGACAGGGGAGAGGGAGACAGGGGAAAGTAGACAGGGGAGAGGGAGACAGGGGAAAGTAGACAGGGGAGAGGGAGACAGGGGAGAGGGAGACAGGGGAGAGGGAGACAGGGAAGAGGAGACAGGGGAGAGTGGACAGACCGCAGGGCAGGGCACTCCAGGTGAACTTTACAGTCCCCACAATGGCCAGCCGGCAGTATCATCAACATGCTCTGGCCGCAGGCTCTCCTATTTTCCCCAATCCGGAAGGGCAGCAGGGCGCACAAAGCAGGGGAGTCTCAGCCCCCGCCGGTCCTTCAGAGCCGCTCCGCTCTCCCGCTCAGAGGGCTCCCAGCTGCCGGCTATCTGATGCATATTGACAAGCTGGGAGAAGAGAAAAACTTAATTGCTAGTCGCGGTGGGCCAGGCACTGATTAGAGAGGCCGGGGGAGGCCCGCTAGAGCTCCGATAATCAGGAGCAGCTAAGCGGAAGCCCCCACTCTGCCCCACGGACCGCCCGATGCAGCGCCCTATCTGCTGCCCCCCGTCTGTCTGTCCGTCTTTTTTACGGAGATTTCTCGAGTAGTGAAGACTTTGGCTCCACTTGTTTGATGGCATGCCGCTCCCCGTCCCGTCTCTCTCTCTCTCTCTCTTTCTCTTAATTTCCCCTCTGCCCGAGTGACCCCCCAGCCAGTGCTGCGACTCCCAGCATCTGATGTCGGAGAACTCCGCGCTGGAGTGAGCAGTTCCCTTTTCTCTCGCCTCATCGAATCCTTCTGCTTCTTTTTCCCCGTTCGCCTTTATTTCTGCTCTTCTTGTCCGCGCGTTCTCATCTTTCCATGTTTCCCGCTGGAAGAGGCAGAAGCAGAGACTCTCCCAGCTGCTGCCTGCAGTGCTTCGATCCCAGAGATTCGCCCAGCCAGCCTTTAATGGCGTCCGGCGATCAGCTTTCACGCCAGAGCGAGCCGCAGGCCGCAGCGCGACTTGGGATCTGTCTGTCTGCTCTGGTGGATTTTAATGCTCCCCGATTCCCCATGCTTTCACATTGTAGGAATTCAAGTTAATAAACATGACAACCGTTCGAATTCAGGTTATGATTACGTAATGCGCTCTTGATAGAAACTAATTTAGCAACTCGAAACCCCCACTGACTTTGCAGTGACATTCGGAGCTGGCAGCGGCTCAACGGAGAAGATTAAGGCATCGGATGCCTCAGCTGCTGACAGCACCGTCACAGGAGATGCTGGGGACTTCGTCATCTTGCGCTGCAGAATGCGGGGCATCTCCAGATACGATGTGAGACAGATAGATAGATAGATAGATAGATAGATAGATAGATAGATAGATAGATAGATAGATAGATAGATAGATAGATAGATAGATAGATAGATAGATAGATAGATAGATAGATAGATAGATAGATATGATTGATAGATAGATAGATAGATAGATAGATAGATAGATAGATAGATAGATAGATAGATAGATAGATAGATAGATAGATAGATAGATAGATAGATAGATAGATAGATAGATAGATAGATAGATAGATAGATAGATAGATAGATAGATAGATAGATATGATTGATAGATAGATAGATAGATAGATAGATATGATAGATAGATAGATAGATAGATAGATAGATAGATAGATAGATAGATAGATAGATAGATAGATAGATAGATAGATAGATAGATAGATAGATAGATAGATAGATAGATAGATATGATTGATAGATAGATAGATAGATAGATAGATATGATTGATTGATAGATATATAGATAGATAGATAGATAGATAGATAGATAGATAGATAGATAGATAGATAGATAGATAGATAGATAGATAGATAGATAGATAGATAGATAGATAGATAGATAGATAGATAGATAGATAGATAGATAGATAGATAGATAGATAGATAGATAGATAGATAGATAGATAGATAGATAGATAGATAGATAGATAGATAGATATGATTGATAGATAGATAGATAGATAGATAGATAGATAGATAGATAGATAGATAGATAGATAGATAGATAGATAGATAGATAGATAGATAGATATGATTGATAGATAGATAGATAGATAGATAGATAGATAGATATGATTGATAGATAGATAGATAGATAGATAGATAGATAGATATGATTGATAGATAGATAGATAGATAGATAGATATGATTGATAGATAGATAGATAGATAGATAGATAGATAGATAGATAGATAGATAGATAGATAGATAGATAGATAGATAGATAGATAGATAGATAGATAGATAGATAGATAGATAGATAGATAGATAGATAGATAGATAGATAGATAGATAGATAGATGATAGATAGATAGATAGATAGATAGATAGATAGATAGATAGATAGATAGATAGATAGATAGATAGATAGATAGATAGATAGATAGATAGATAGATAGATAGATAGATAGATAGATAGATAGATAGATAGATAGATAGATAGATAGATAGATAGATAGATAGATAGATAGATAGATAGATAGATAGATAGATAGATAGATAGATAGATAGATAGATAGATAGATAGATAGATAGATAGATAGATAGATAGATAGATAGATAGATAGATAGATAGATAGATAGATGGATATGATTGATAGATAGATAGATAGATAGATAGATAGATAGATATGATTGATAGATAGATAGATAGATAGATAGATAGATAGATAGATAGATAGATAGATAGATAGATAGATAGATAGATAGATAGATAGATAGATAGATAGATAGATAGATAGATAGATAGGTAGGTAGATATATGGGTCCTAGTGGCCCTCGCCAGTGATTTTAATGGACAGGAACTTCTGATCCCCATGGAATTTTCACAAGCGCTCCAATTTCTCCCCTATTTTGTGCCCCAACTCCTCCGCTTCTTTCTACTCCCATTTAGTCAGTTGCTATTGAAAGTGCCCCACTTTGAGCTGCTCCTGGCAACTGAAAGCCCCCTCCCCGGCCCCAGAAAGTCTCTGCCCGCACCCCCTCTGATCCCCTGTTAAGTTTTTCTGCTCCCCAAGGCCGGCGTCGGGAAGGCCGCCGGATGAGGCGCCGCTGCCAAGCCTGACTGACAGCTGCGGGCTGAAAGGGGACCCCGGGGCGGAAGCTGCAGGTTTCACACCCGGCAGCCGCAGCTCCTGTTTGCAGCATGTGTAGTACTTTCTCTGCGAAACAGCCTGTCAGTTAACTGAGGGACTTCTTTTCCGCGTGCTAATTTACCCCATCAGTGCGACTGGATCGGCAGACCGTGGGATCTGACTAATTGTGTGAGGAGGCGGGCAGCTGCTCAAAGTCCTGATAGAAATGAAAACGCTTCGCTGCAAGAGCGACAGGGCCTGAGATGCACGATTGAGCTGGAGTTTGAGACTGTGCTGATTGAGCTGCAGTTTGAGACTGTGCTGATGGAGCTGGAGTTTGAGACTGTGCTGATTGAGCTGCAGTTTGAGACTGTGCTGATGGAGCTGGAGTTTGAGACTGTGCTGATGGAGCTGCAGTTTGAGACTGTGCTGATTGAGCTGGAGTTTGAGACTGTGCTGATTGAGCTGCAGTTTGAGACTGTGCTGATGGAGCTGGAGTTTGAGACTGTGCTGATTGAGCTGCAGTTTGAGACTGTGCTGATTGAGCTGCAGTTTGAGACTGTGCTGATTGAGCTGCAGTTTGAGACTGTGCTGATGGAGCTGGAGTTTGAGACTGTGCTGATTGAGCTTGGGATGAATTGTTGTGAATTAGCGAATGAGATGCGAGTCTAAGCTGTGTCTGTCTGTCTGTCTGTCTGTCTGTCTGTCTGTCTGTCTGTCTGTCTGTCTGTCTGTCTGTCTGTCTGTCTGTCTGTCTGTCTGTCTGTCTGTCTGTCTGTCTGTCTGTCTGTCTGTCTGTCTGTCTGTCTGTCTGTCTGTCTGTCTGTCTGTCTGTCTGTCTGTCTGTCTGTCTGTCTGTCAGTCAGATATCCGATAGCAAGCGAGAGGTTAATGCGGTTTTCAAACGCAGCAGCTTAGCGTGAGTTGAGGCGGCCGGTGCTGCTGGCTGGGTGAGAAAGGGAGAGGGGAAGCCGTAATGGGCCGAAAAGTTTACCGCACCGGTTATTAGCACCTCGCCCGGCTGCGGAGAGAACAATAAAGACAATTATTGCGTTCGCGTGAGCCACATCCACCCAGCTGGGAGAGGCGAGCGGAGCAGGGAGGCAGCGGGGGGGCAGAGGTCGCTAGAGATCAGAGGGTATCCCCGATTTCGCGGCTTTGTGTTCAGTCGCTCAGGTTTTTAATAAAACTTCCACGCCAAATTCATCGCTGTCCGCCAGAGTGAAGCGTTAATCCCGTGTTAATCCTGTACGGCGGTTTTCTGGCCTGTCAAGTTTTTGGGGGGGTTGCAAGTAGCCAGCATTACCGGCAATAAAACTCTTGCCGCCAGAGCTTCTCCTCAAAGTGTGCGTTGGAATTGTGGTGGGAAATCAAGGAAATGAGGAGAATAAATGCTGGTTGCTATGGGAAAAAGAGGGCATTTCTCCCAGGTTGGGGATCACTGGGGTGCGAAAAATCAGAAATTAGAATTTATTATTTGATGGGAGGCATGTAGTGTCTTCCCAAGCCACGCATTACGAGTACAAATGACTGAGGCCCAGTCTAACAACTCCTGAAGTCTGTTTTACCATCTTCTGAAGTCTGTTTTACCATCTCCTGAAGTCTGTTTTACCATCTCCTGAAGTCTGTTTTACCATCTCCTGAAGTCTGTTTTACCATCTCCTAAAGTCTGTTTTACCATCTTCTGAAGCCTGTTTTACCATCTCCTGAAGTCTGTTTTACCATCTTCTGAAGTCTGTTTTACCATCTCCTGAAGCCTGTTTTACCATCTCCTGAAGTCTGTTTTACCATCTCCTGAAGTCTGTTTTACCATCTTCTGAAGTCTGTTTTACCATCTTCTGAAGTCTGTTTTACCCAATCCTGAGGCCCATCTATCCCCGCATCCCTTGAAGACCCTTGAAGACGCATCGCTCCTGAGCTCGAGTCGGAGCCAACAGCTTTTTTGCAATCGCATTAGCGTTTCTCCCCCACCGAGGATCTCGTTGGAGATCCCGCTAGATTGACATGCGGATTGCCGATAGCAGAAATGGAAGTTTCTTCCGCCACACTCTGAGAAACTGCCGCGGCCCCAAGCCTGGCAAAGGTGTGCCCACAACTATTCGAAAATCCGAATTTCACAGACTCCCAGATGAAGCGTCTCCGGGTTCTCGCTAATCCTGAGACGCTCGGCTGAGGCCTCAAGTCGGGATTGGGATTAGGGGGGATTTCCCAGATTGCCTTCTTAGTCGGTTTCTCATTATCCTTTGATCCCCGACTTTGTAATTTTATTCCTCTTTGCACTACAGCAGATTCGGTCGCTACAAGACGGCCTGACAACACCGTCTTGTCCGCAGTCTGGTGCAGACTCTTTGTGTCGTCTCACTGTCTGCCTGGGGTTCGGGGTGGGGGCTTTACACTGACGCAGCAGGGCTTCTGGAACTGAGTGCTAAAAAACCGGAGAGGGATTTGGCTTCCGAAATTCCTGTCTGACCTCCTCTTTCTCTTTTATTTACGAATATTTTCCCACGCACTTTGACATTTGAAATCCATCTCTAGGGCGACCTTCATCTGACATCCCAACCGATTATCAGATCATTATTGGGCAGTCTGACATCAACCAACTGACATCCCACTGACCACTTTACGCCCGCGCAAATTATCTGACACCACCTGACCCTTGACACACTATCTAACCTCTGACACCCTCCGACACCCTACCCTACCCTCTGACACCCTCTGACACCCTACCCTACCCTCTGACACCCTCCGACACCATCCCTACCCTCTGACACCCTCCGACACCCTACCCTACCCTCTGACACCCTCCGACACCCTACCCTACCCTCTGACACCCTCCGACACCCTACCCTACCCTCTGACACCCTCTGACACCCTACCCTGCCCTATGACACCATCTGACACCCTACCCTACCTTCTGACACCCTCTGACACCCTACCCGTAACAATCTACCCTATCATCAGACACCCTACATACTATCTGAACCCTGACGCCTCACCTATTATCTGCACACCTCAATATCCGCCTGACACCTGCAGCACCTGCGCTGGTTCGGGCCCAGCAACCCGAGCATCCCGCTGACCATCGGGGACGTGACCTTCACCACCGACCCGCGCATCAGCGTGGAGCGGGAGTCGCTCGGACACGAAGAGTTCCTCAACCTGGTGATCAGCTTCGTGTCCGTCAGGGACGCGGGCGTGTACAGGTGCAGCAACCAGGACTCCCCGGCCACTGAGCAGTCCGTGTTCCTGAATGTCATCTGTGAGTGGCCTGGGGGATCGCTTGATAGTTTGCGTCAGGATGGGAGCGGCAGAGCGACTGAGTGGAAATGAAGAGGGTGGGGATTGAGAGGAAAGATTCAGGGTGAGATTAAGAGAGAGATTCAGTATGAGATTGAGAGGAAAGATTCAGGGTGAGATTAAGAGAGAGATTCAGTATGAGATTGAGAGAGAGAGATTTAGGGTGAGATTGAGGCAAGATTCAGGGTGAGATTGAGGCAAGATTCAGGGTGAGATTGAGAGAAATCCAGGGTCAGATCGAGGGAAGATTCAGGATGAGATTGAGTGAAAGAGATTTGGGTGAGATCGAGGAAAGATTCAGGGTGAGATTGAGAGATAGAGATTTAGGGTGAAATTGAGGGAAGATTCCGAGTGAGATTGAGAGAGAGAGAGATTTAGGGTGAGACTGAGGAAAGATTCAGGGTGAGATTGAGGGAAGATTCAAGATGTGATCAAGGTAAGATTCGGGGTGAGATCGAGGGAAGATTCAGGGTGAGATCGAGGGAAGATTCAGGGTGAGATTGAGGGAAGATTCAGGGTGAGATCGAGGGAAGATTCAGGGTGAGATCAAGAGAGAGAGAGAGAGATTCAGGGTGAGATTGAGGGAAGATTCAGGGTGAGATCAAGAGAGAGAGAGAGATTCAGGGTAAGATCGAGGGAAGATTCAGGATGTGATCAAGGTAAGATTCGGGGTGAGATCGAGGGAAGATTCAGGATGAGATCAAGAGAGAGAGATTCAGGGTGAGATTGAGGGAAGATTCAGAGTGAGATCAAGAGAGAGAGAGAGAAATTCAGGGTGAGATTGAGGGAAGATTCAGGATGAGATCAAGAGAGAGAGATTCAGGGTGAGATTGAGGGAAGATTCAGAGTGAGATCAAGAGAGAGAGAGAGAGATTCAGGGTGAGATTGAGGGAAGATTCAGGGTGAGATCAAGAGAGAGAGAGATTCAGGGTGAGATTGAGGGGCAGATCAGAGGATTGAGAACAAGACAATCTCGTTGAAGCAGACCTTGACAGAAGCACAATAACTCATCAAAACTGGCCCAATCCAATTTCAGCCCACCCAACCATCGTGCATCACCGATCGAAGTGTAAGTTTCTGACAAACTTGATAATTTTTAGTTTTCAGAATTTTCATCTTTCAAGAGTCCCAGCGCTCATTACCATCCAAAGAGGCAGACATTCACTCGAAGGCTCCCCCCCCGCACCTCATTGAGCACGAGTCGCGCCTCTCAGTCATGTCTCACCTTAATCATATCAGCACTTTTCGGCCGCATTAAATTTTGCCTCTCTCTCTACTCTCGAGATCTTTCGCGAACCCCCCCGCTCGTAGCTGCTTCCCTAGGGCCCTTCTTGCTTTCGCGTTTCCCTGTCAAGATTGATTTCTTCTTCTGCGAATGGAATCGGTGAAAAAACACAGCGACACTCGGCCGGTTGAGGTTGAGGTTGTCCAGCCTGCTACTCAGTGAGGGAATTCAAAAGCACAAGTGACACGGCCTGGGCGTGGGTGGAACCAGTGGGGGGGGGCTGGACAAACCGCAATGAATGGCCCCGGCTGCAATGCATTATTAATGACAGCTTCTGCAGCAGTTCTCTTTCCGAGCTCCCACTTCCCCTCCTCTAGAACTTCTCCACCTACGAAAGCAGACAGAGAGGGCTAGTTTTGATGAAGCCTGCTGGTTGCTCGAGCAAAGTCTGCATTGACTCAGTCAGAGACTCAGTAAATATTGTTTACGCACAGTGTAACAATGAAATGCTCTGTGTAGTAGGCTAAAGTCTTTTAGCTGCAAGGAGAGCGTTGAGTTTTTGACGGTTCAAGAAGTTCTTGATAAATTAAGTACTTTCTATTATAGCCCCACCCCATTCCTGAACCCCAGTCCTTTCTACCCCTCCCCAGATAAGCCCCACCCCATTTCTGAACCCAAGTCCTTTCTACCCCTCCCCAGATAGCCCCACCCCATTCCTGAACCCAAGTCTTTTCTACCCCTCCCCGGATAGCCCCACCCCATTCCTTAACCCCAGTCTCTTCTACCCCTCCCCGGATAGCCCCACCCCATTCCTTAACCCCAGTCCTTTCTACCCCTCCCCAGATAGCCCCACCCCATTCCTGAACCCAGTCCTGCCCAGATAGCCCCACCCATTCCTGAACCCAAGTCTTTTCTACCCCTCCCCAGATAGCCCCACCCCATTCCTGAACCCAGTCCTGCCCAGATAGCCCCACCCATTCCTGAACCCAAGTCTTTTCTACCCCTCCCCGGATAGCCCCACCCCATTCCTTAACCCCAGTCTCTTCTACCCCTCCCCGGATAGCCCCACCCCATTCCTTAACCCCAGTCCTTTCTACCCCTCCCCAGATAGCCCCACCCCATTCCTGAACCCAGTCCTGCCCAGATAGCCCCACCCATTCCTGAACCCAAGTCTTTTCTACCCCTCCCCAGATAGCCCCACCCCATTCCTGAACCCAGTCCTGCCCAGATAGCCCCACCCATTCCTGAACCCAAGTCTTTTCTACCCCTCCCCAGATAGCCCCACCCCATTCCTGAACCCAAGTCTTTTCTACCCCTCCCCAGATAGCCCCACCCCATTCCTGAACCCAAGTCTTTTCTACCCCTCCCAGATAGCCCCACCCCATTCCTGAACCCAAGTCTTTTCTACCCCTCCCCAGATAGCCCCACCCCATTCCTGAACCCAAGTCTTTTCTACCCCTCCCCAGATAGCCCCACCCCATTCCTGAACCCCAGCCTTTTTACTCCCCTTCTTAGATCAGCCCCTCTTGGGCGGTTTTATCCCACAACAGCTAAAATTTATGAAAAGTACACATCAGTTTAATGAGCAGACTTATAATTTGTAATCAGATTATATTGTCAAGCATGAATAACATTCATTAACTTTGACTTCCATCTGTCTGCACGCGTATCTGTCAATTACTTATATCGTATCATTCTTGTCTCCATAGGTTCAGCGTGGACTTTTATAAAACTCTGCTCACAGGGATATCACTTTCAGTTCCCCAGGGCCGGCCCACTCCCTAGTTGCCAGGTATCGCGGTAGAAGTTGAATTCACAATCCGCATTGATCCAAGACCTGCCCCGCAGACAGAGCTTGGGAGATTTTAGGAGATAATTTCCCTTGGAGTTTTCGAGTTCAGGGGATTTGCTACCCTAGAAATCTCACCCAACAATCTCACTCCCCCCTGACAGCCGCAAAAACTGCTGGATTCAGTTGGGGCTGCAAAAATGTTCGATTCAACTTCGAATGGGCAATCAGTGGCCTGCACTGGGGATCAGAGTGCGGCCTCAGCCCCGCCCCCTGGCCCGGCTGGAGCTAAATGGCTGTTTGATCCGCTTTGCAGTTCGTTTAGCCAGGAAGGAGTGGGGAGCTGACAAAGTGCAGGACTGAGCTACTGTTTGTGTGGTTTGCGATCTGCGTGAGACCTGGCATCGGGGTTTCGCATCCCGTTTGATAAAGAGGCGCACCGCCATTGAACTGCTGGCGCACCCGGCCGTGTCCTTTGCGCCGGCGTGGAAAAGATTTAGGATTAGGGCTGGATGGAAATGTTGGGATATCAAATGCACTTATACACTGTTTTTGCTCTGCATGTTGTCCCTGAGTTGTTATGCCGGCGTCTAGAGGGTCACGTCTGTCTCCGAATATTCACACCTGTTTCCGAACTGTCACATGTCCCAAAACTGTCACAAATGTCTCGTACCTGTCAAATGTGTCTCCAAATTGTGTCCCAAAACTGTCACATGTGTTTTAATACTGTAAAACCAGTCCTTAAACTGTTAAACCTGTCTCCAAACTATCACCGATGTGTCTAAACAATCACACCTGTCTCTAAGCTGTCATACCTGTCTCTAAACTATCACACCTGTCTCTAAACTGTCACACCCATCTCTTAATTGTCACAGTTGTGTCTTAACTATCACACCTGTCTCTAAACTGTCACACTGTGTAGTCTAAACTGTTACACCTGTCTCTAAGCTGTCACACCTGTCTCTAAACTGTCACACTGTGTCTAAAATTATCACACCTGTCTCTAAACTGTCACACTGTGTCTAAAACTATCACACCTGTCTCTAAACTGTCACACCTGTCTCTAAACTGTCACACTGTGTCGTCTAAACTGTCACACCTGTCTCTAAACTGTCACGCCTGTCCCAAACCAACCCAGTGATCACCAAGGTGCCACAGCTGGTTCGCCTTGGTGACAACGCCACCCTGGAGTGCAGCACGTGGCTAGAACGCCAGGGACCGCGTCAGGACCAGGACCTCGATCTGGACTGGGTGAAACTGGGCTCTTGGCCCGGAGCGTCCCGAACTCGGCCCACCAAGCGGTGGAGCAACTCACCCGCCGTGTCTGGCGAGGGTGGCTACGGAGGACAGCAGTCTGTGAGGTCGCAGATGACGGCAATGCTGACGATTCCCGATGTCCGGCTGAGCGACGCCGGGTTGTACGAGTGCCGACGGTCCTTCATCGGGCGGCCCGGGTTCGCGCCTAGCCAGGACAATGTGGCGCGGGTGACGCTCACGGGTAATTGGAGGCTCAGTAGCCTGTAGACAGTAGCGTGTAGACAGTAGCCTGTAGACAGTAGTCTGTAGACAGTAGCTTGTAGACAGTAGCCTGTAGTCAGTAGCCTGTAGTCAGTAGCCTGTAAACAGTAGCCTGTAGACAGTAGCCTGTAGACAGTAGCCTGTAGACAGTAGCCTGTAGACAGTAGCCTGTAAACAGTAGTCTGTAGACAGTAGCCTGTAGACAGTAGCGTGTAGACAGTAGCCTGTAAACAGTAGCCTGTAAACAGTAGCCTGTAGACAGTAGCCTGTAGACAGTAGCCTGTAGACAGTAGCCTGTAGACAGTAGCCTGTAGACAGTAGCCTGTAGACAGTAGCCTGTAGACAGTAGCCTGTAGACAGTAGCCTGTAGACAGTAGCCTGTAGACAGTAGTCTGTAGACAGCAGCCTGTAGACAGTAGCCTGTAAACAGTAGTCTGTAGACAGTAGCCTGTAGACAGTAGCCTGTAGACAGTAGCCTGTAGACAGTAGCCTGTAGACAGTAGTCTGTAGACAGCAGCCTGTAGACAGTAGCCTGTAGACAGTAGCCTGTAGACAGTAGTCTGTAGACAGTAGCCTGTAGACAGTAGCCTGTAGACAGTAGCCTGTAGAGAAGTAGTCTGCAGAAGTAATATTTAACAAGCCCAAGCACTCTAGCCAGCTGTTGCAATACCAGCTTGTCACAATGCTCTCAAACCCTCAACACCCGCAGTGCGCCTGAGCCGCAGTCAGCACAAGTACTTCATGAGCACCACAACTCCAGCAGCTCGGCCCACACCTGTCGCTGGCTCGCCGGTCGGCGCCAACGGCTGGTGGCAGCGCAGCAGGGGCGCCAGCTATGAGAAGGGCCGCGTGCTCAACGATGGTGCGCTGAAAATGCTCGAGTTGTCTTTCAGACATTCAATACCGCTCATCCTCTTCCTTCCCTTGCCTCTGTTTTCATCTTCATCTGTCTCCGCTCTCTACTTGTCTCGCGCTCTCGCGCTCTCCTCCACTCTCTCCCGCTCTCCCCCACTCTCTCCCGCTCTCCCCCACTCTCTCCCGCTCTCCCCCACTCTCTCCCGCTCTCCCCCACTCTCTCCCGCTCTCCCCCACTCTCTCCCGCTCTCCCCCACTCTCTCCCGCTCTCCCCCACTCTCTCCCGCTCTCCCTCACTCTCTCCCACTCTCTCTCGCTTTCCCCACTCTCCCCCACTCTCCCGACTCTCTTCCACTCGCTCCCGCTCTCCCCCACTCTCTCCCGCTCTGCCCCACTCTCCCCCACTCTCCCCCACTCTCTCTCGCTCTCTCCCACTCTCTCCCGCTCTCCTATACTCTCCCCAATCTCCCACACTCTCCCCCACTCTTCCCTACTCTCCCCCACTCTCTCTCGCTCTCCCCCACTCTCTCCCGCTCTCCCCCACTCTCTCCCGCTCTCCCCCACTCTCTCCCGCTCTCCCCCACTCTCTCCCGCTCTCCCCCACTCTCTCCCGCTCTCCCCCACTCTCTCCCGCTCTGCCCCACTCTCCCCCACTCTCCCGACTCTCTTCCACTCGCTCCCGCTCTCCCCCACTCTCTCCCGCTCTCCCCCACTCTCTCCCGCTCTCCCCCACTCTCTCCCGCTCTCCCCCACTCTCTCCCGCTCTGCCCCACTCTCCCCCACTCTCCCGACTCTCTTCCACTCGCTCCCGCTCTCCCTCACTCTCTCCCGCTCTCCCTCACTCTCTCCCACTCTCTCTCGCTTTCCCCACTCTCCCCCACTCTCCCGACTCTCTTCCACTCGCTCCCGCTCTCCCCCACTCTCTCCCGCTCTGCCCCACTCTCCCCCACTCTCCCGACTCTCTTCCACTCGCTCCCGCTCTCCCTCACTCTCTCCCACTCTCTCCCACTTTCCCCACTCTCTGACGCTCTCCCCCACTTTCCCCCACTCTCTCTCTCGCTCTCCCCCACTCTCCCCCACTCTCTCTCGCTCTCCCCCACTCTCCCCCACTCTCTCTCGCTCTCCTCCACTCTCCCCCACTCTTCCCCACTCTCTGACGCTCTCCCCCACTCTCTGACGCTCTCCCCCACTCTCTCCCACTACTCTCTCCCGCTCTCCCCCACTCTCCCCCACTCTCTGACGCTCTCCCCCACTTTTCCCCACTCTCTGACGCTCTCCCCCACTTTTCCCCACTCTCTGACGCTCTCCCCCACTGTCCCCCACTCTCTCCCGCTCTCTCTCGCTCTCACCCAATCTCCCCAACTCTCCCTCAGTCTCTCCCGCTATCCTCACTATTTAGAGTTTTCCATTAGAACACATCGGATCTCGGCCTGCAGTTCAGTCAGTAAATCTCAGCCGTCAGACCTCAATAATCAGCCACATATTTTCATTATTTTGCAAAGTTCAAAACATTGAAGCAGTTCATCGATTTCGAAGAAGGGAATCTTGAAATGCTGGAATTGCCCCCAGCCGGTGCACTTTAGCTGCCATAGACTATGGCACATTGTGCTGAAGGGTCCAAGGCTGCCACTTGAACAGGCAGAGAGCAGGCGCAATACCCCAATCGATCTTCAATCAACAGGACGCCTTAGAGAAAAAGTCTCTTTCTCATTTCATTCCTTGCCGGCTCCCGTATCGATTCAAAGAGAAGGGGAAGGGAGAAGAGAATGAGGAGTAAAAAAAGGTCGGGCCGCGGTCACAGGGCCGCCCGAAATTATCAATCAGCCTGCCTGCAGCTACTCCTGGAAGCAATCGAGCGCATGAGAATTCACGCCGGGCAGAAGGAATTAGTAGTTTGCCGCTTACCGCTAGCGGCTGGCCTGTAAAGTTCAAAGATTTGACGGAAGCGTGGGAGGAATCGGCAAGTTCATAGTGTGACCCACCTGGCTGGTGTGAGCATACTGTTACAGATTTTATCTGGATTGAGCAGATCCTCCTCTTCTCAAAGCTGAAATTGATAGCGCGCTATAAATCAATGCTGCATGCACAATATATGCTGCTGGACTCGGTGTACTCAGCTGATTAAAGTACAAGCGCTGCTATTGTTAGATATTTGGCCAGCTCAGTAATTTTGTGTTGCCAATACTGTGGTTCATAATTGCATTGTCCCGTCTAACAGCTGGAACTGTCTAACATTGTTAGGCTCTATATAACAGCTGGAACCATCTAACATTGATAGGCCCTATCTAACAGCTGGAACCATCTAACATTGTTAGGCCCTATCTAACAGCTGGAACCATCTAACATTGTTAGGCCCTATCTAACAGCTGGAACTATCTAACATTGATAGGCCCTATCTAACAGCTGGAACCATCTAATATTGTTAGGCCCTATCTAACATTGTTAGGCTCTATCTAACATTGTTAGGCCCCATCTAAAAGCTGGAACTATCTAACATTGTTAGGCCCTATCTAACATTGTTAGCTCTGTCTAACATTGTTAGCTCTGTCTAACATTGTTAGCTCTGTCTAACATTGTTAGCTCTGTCTAACATTGTTAGCTCTGTCTAACATTGTTAGCTCTGTCTAACATTGTTAGCTCTGTCTAACATTGTTAGCTCTGTCTAACATTGTTAGCTCTGTCTAACATTGTTAGCTCTGTCTAACATTGTTAGCTCTGTCTAACATTGTTAGCTCTGTCTAACATTGTTAGCTCTGTCTAACATTGTTAGATGTAGCTCTGTCTAACATTGTTAGCTCTGTCTAAAAGTTGGAACTGTCTAACATTGTTAGCCCCGTCTAACACCTGCCAACCCCCTGCGCCCGCAGGCCAGTCCCAGTATTCAGCGAATCCCTGGCGCGGACCCGCAGACAGCCGCTGGCGCCAGCCGCAGCCGCCGCCGCAGTCGCCCGACTTGAGCTGGTCGCGGCCACAGGGTGGCGGCCGTCGACTGGGAAGCTCGGCTGCCAGGCCGTCTCAGATCCCATCGCTCTGCTTGCTGCTCCTGCTGGCACAATTCTGCAACTTTTTCTTGCTTTATTATTAGTAACCATGGCAACCCGTTCTGATATCCCGCGTGTCCGAGTGTCGCCCAGTGTAAATTTTGCCCTTTGCAATGGCACTATCTAGATTAATTTTCACATACGAGTATCTTAATAATCTAACGGATGCTTTGGTTTCCATGGCAACCAATTGAGCCGTACGTGTAAATGCGAACTTTCGCGTAAATTTACGAGCGTATTTGGTTTTCCCCATTTCCGTTTTGGTCGCTCATTCAATCCCATTGTTTTGTTCTCGCAGATTTCTGTACAACGTACGTTTACATTTACGTTACTGGGATTTTAGACTGAGGCGTGTTATGGAATCTGTAGATTGGCACTATGGTTCTGTAGAGTGGCGCTATGGGTCTGTAGAGTGGCGCTAGGGTTCTGTAGAGTGGCGCTAGGGTTCTGTAGAGTGGCGCTATGGGTCTGTAGAGTGGCACTATGGTTCTGTAGAGTGGCGCTATGGGTCTGTAGAGTGGCGCTAGGGTTCTGTAGAGTGGCGCTATGGTTCTGTAGAGTGGCGCTATGGTTCTGTAGAGTGGCGCTAGGGTTCTGTAGAGTGGCGCTATCGGTCTGTAGAGTGGCGCTATTGGTCTGTAGAGTGGCGCTATTGGTCTGTAGAGTGGCGCTATTGGTCTGTAGAGTGGCGCTAGGGTTCTGTAGAGTGGCGCTATCGGTCTGTAGAGTGGCGCTATTGGTCTGTAGAGTGGCGCTATTGGTCTGTAGAGTGGCTCTATGGGTCTGTGGCACTAGGGTTCTGTAGAGTGGCGCTAGGGTTCTGTAGAGTGGCGCTAGGGTTCTGTAGAGTGGCGCTATGGGTCTGTAGAGTGGCGCTGGTCTGTAGAGTGGCGCTAAGGGTTCTGTAGAGTTGCGCTAGGGTTCTGTAGAGTGGCGCTATGGGTCTGTAGAGTGGCGCTAGGGTTCTGTAGAGTGGCGCTATGGTTCTGTAGAGTGGCGCTATGGGTCTGTAGATTGGCACTATGGTTCTGTAGAGTGGCGCTATGGTTCTGTAGAGTGGCGCTATGGGTCTGTAGATTGGCACTATGGTTCTGTAGAGTGGCGCTATGGTTCTGTAGAGTGGCGCTATCGGTCTGTAGAGTGGCGCTATTGGTCTGTAGAGTGGCTCTATGGGTCTGTGGCACTAGGGTTCTGTAGAATGGCGCTAGGGTTCTGTAGAGTGGCGCTATGGGTCTGTAGAGTGGCGCTGGTCTGTAGAGTGGCGCTATTGGTCTGTAGAGTGGCGCTATGGGTCTGTAGAGTGGCGCTGGTCTGTAGAGTGGCGCTATTGGTCTGTAGAGTGGCGCTAAGGGTTCCGTAGAGTGGCGCTAGGGTTCTGTAGAGAGGCGCTATGGGTCTGTAGAGTGGCGCTAGGGTTCTGTAGAGTGGCGCTATGGTTCTGTAGAGTGGCGCTATGGCCGGTCTGTAGAGTGGCGCTAGGGTTCTGTAGAGTGGCGCTATGGGTCTGTAGAGTGGCGCTAGGGTTCTGTAGAGTGGCGCTATGGTTCTGTAGAGTGGCGCTATGGCCGGTCTGTAGAGTGGCGCTAGGGTTCTGTAGAGTGGCGCTATGGTTCTGTAGAGTGGCGCTATGGGTCTGTAGAGTGGCGCTATTGGTCTGTAGATTGGCACTATGGTTCTGTAGAGTGGCGCTATGGGTCTGTAGAGTGGCGCTATTGGTCTGTAGAGTGGCGCTAGGGTTCTGTAGTGTGGCGCTATGGGTCTGTAGAGTGGCGCTATTGGTCTGTAGAGTGGCTCTATGGGTCTGTGGCGCTAGGATTCTGTAGAGTGGCCCCAGGGCTCTATAGATTGGCACTTAAATGTAGGATCTGTAAAGTGGCGCCAGTCTATAAAAAGGATCAATATTAGAATATCATAGCGGTGTCTGGGCTTCTGGAACAGACAGTAATTTGTTATTTAATAATCTTTTGACCTCAGTCAAAAAAAGCCCACAGTCCTCAGTTCCTATGCGACAGAGAACTAAGCAGAGTATTTCCAAGAAAGCGTCAATCCCGATTTCGGCTGCGCCTGCAGCGGCATTTAAAACCGATCGGGATCCACATCTGCCAGTGCTTACCAAATGATTTTATGAGATACTGATTAGTGTTTAGTAATTATCAACTTGATTATTGTTGTAATGTGATTGTATATGACCCCTAAATCTGATAACAAATGTAATAAAACATTTCCGACTGTCTACTGAATCAGTAGCATGTTGCACAACTTTTTAACTTGTATTGTGAATAAAAAGTACGGTAAATATCAGACCAGATTAGCATATGTACATTAGTATCAATGGTAAATTTGGCAATCTTACTGTATATTTCACAGTTATAGTGAGGGATTTAAAAACAAAAAGCATACCAAAAATAGAGAGAATTCTCAATAAACAGAGATCACAAAGATTTACACAAGAAGGCGTCAAAGCCTACAACTACAAAGACCTGATTTGGTTCACGAATGAATTGAATGACTCTCAGAAGGAAAATATATACGAGGGGTGTTGCAAATTTTTTGTGTTCTCTGTAGACAGCTAGCAGGTTAGCTGGTCAACTAGCTCGCTGATTAAAGTCACAAGGATTGCAAAACTGTAACCAAGAAATTTATATCACGATTTCGAAGCTTGCAAAGGGGTCTATGGCTATAGTCTATTGCTTTGGTCTATGGCTTTAGTCTATGGCTTTTTTCTTTGGCTTTTGTCTATGGCTTTTGTCTATGACTTTAGTCCATGGCTTTTGTCTATGGCTTTAGTCTGTGACTTTTGTCTATGACTTAAGTCTATGGCTTTAGTCAATGGCTTTTGTCTTTGGCTTTAGTCCATGGCTTTAGTCTATGGCTTTAGTCAATGGCTTTGGTCTATGGCTTTAGTCTATGGCTTTTTTCTTCGGCCTTTGTCTATGGCTTTTGTCTATGACTTTAGTCTATGGCTTTAGTCTGTGACTTTTGTCTATGACTTAAGTCTATGGCCTCAGTCTATGGCTTTAGTCAATGGCTTTTGTCTTTGGCTTTAGTCCATGGCTTTAGTCTATGGCTTTAGTCAATGGCTTTTGTCTATGGCTTTAGTCTATGGCTTTAGTCTATGGCTTTAGTCCATGGCTTTAGTCTATGGCTTTAGTCAATGGCTTTTGTCTATGGCTTTAGTCTATAGCTTTAGTCTATGGCTTTAGTCCATGGCTTTAGTCTATGGCTTTTGTCTATGGCTTTAGTCTATGGCCCAGGACGCTTTTTGACACCAATCAGAGCGTATGCCGTTTTGCTTACGTCAAAAAGTGCAAACTTCAAAATCGTGTTAGACAGACATTTCTTGTGTACAGTTTTGAAATGCTCATAACTTTTAGCAGGCACATGGTATTCCTGTGAAATTTTACGCTTCAGCAAAACAAACGTGAAAGAGAATGCAGGAAAATCTCAACTTATCTAAACAAACCTGCTGTCCACAGTGAACTAATAAGCTGGTCACAGGGCACAGTACAGCTGTCAATGAAACTGACTCAGCCTATTCCCCGGCAGCCAATCGTATTGTCAATACATCAATCAATCAATCAATGCATCAGTTTTCAAGCCGGAAAATCTATGAAAGAACATGATTTGATAGCTAATATTGCCAATCAATAAGACTCATTGCAGGCTACTAGTTCCCCAAAGACAGGCCGGACTCGAGCTGCTCATCCAGAGAGGGCTTCTGTTGCGGCTCGGCAACGGCGAACTCGAACACCAGCGGCTGGTGCTCCAGGAAGTAGCGCAGGTTGCAGCAGGCCGCATTCACAAACGCTGTGTAGCCGTCCGTAGTGACGCCGTAGGCCTCGTGAATGTGGCCGAACACGTGATAGGCTGGCCTCACCTGGCTCACCCGCATCAGGAGGTCCGCGCAGCCCGCCCGAATGCCGTTGTGAACGAGGTCGCCATGGCCCAGCGGCGGCCCGTGGGTGAGCAGGATGTCCGTGTCCTCCGGGATGCTAGACCAAACCTGTTGGGGCCGAGCCAGAGCAATTCATAAATCATCGATCGCATGAAACAGCACGGCCAATCGTTTATCTTGGGAGCCTTGCGCAAACCCCAGATTTACAACAGCCGTGCGGCTTACTTTTTGATAAAAATGCGACTTACCCATGAAAAACAAACAAAATTAACGTGAGATTTAGGGTACACAGCAGGAGTAACTATGACTGTAGAATTTAAGGCTAAATGACTCGTCATCTAACTAGTACTACGTCTATTTTCCGACTGTGAATCTTTGGGACTTACTTTGGCTGGGCCCCTTGCCAGCCGGCCGGATCTATAAATTGGTCTGACTCATTGACTCTCTCAGTTCTGCTCCACTTTCCTATGCTCTCAAGTGTTACCTAACGATGCCGTATGCTCAGCGAATCATGTATTAGTTTTAATAATCGGTTATAACAAATACTGTTTCTTGTTTTGCCGGTAATTAAGCTCGTACAGGTAAGCAACGGTATAAAAGGTTTAAAAAACATGAATAATAATTGATTACATCTGGTTCAATTGGGCCAGATGTGCACCGACAGCTCAGCCGCAGCTATTGCGCAGCGCATCTGAAGGCTGCGTACGGCTGTTCAGTCCAAGGACTGGGAGGTAGCCACACACCCTTAATTACCCCAGCTAATGCTGGCACCCATTTTACATGACAACTCTTTTATTGCATTGTACAGTCCTAAAAGCGCTAACCTGTTCAATGTCGCTGCCCCTGGCCACATTGAAGGCCATGCTGTGAAACTCTGGTGTCACAGGTGAGCCATAAATCTTCAAGCTGTCAAACAGGACAACACTGGAATCTCTTAGGTAAATACACTCGCGCTGCAGGGCCGCCTCAGCCTCAGGCGAGTAGTCATCATCTTGCGGGTCCAGGCAGAAATCGTGATTGCCAGCAATGACCACCCGGTGAGAGTAGGGGGTGTCGCGCAGCCAGTCAACCACCTGGCTCACCTCCCTGGCGGATCCGCGCATGGTGAGGTCGCCAGCCACCAGCAGCACGTCGCCTTGAGGGAACTGCCACGGGATCCTTGGTCGAGTAGGAATTGAATAGAGGAATGTAAATTAGAGGAACGTGAAAGTGACCAGCAGGTCGATTTGGCAAAGTTAATCTCGTTCTTACAAAATCTTAAATTTTGATTGATTTTTAATAATCAAAAGTTTAACATCCTTTTCATCAACTCTATCTTATTGGGCAGTTGCTTACCACAGGCATAACAAGGCTAATGATAAACAATGTATATTTTACACTGCTTGCCTAGAGATGTATTGTTAATTTATATAGACTTTCTATATGTTTTCTTTGCACTTAATGAATTCTAAATTAGCATAGGTTTGTTTATTATACTAAACTTGGATAATATTTGGGTAATTAGCTGACTAGACCTAATATTTTTTCATCTAAGATTTTGATATAAATTTACCATCAATTAGTTTATCATATTATGTGGGATTAGCTTTCTTTGGATAAACTTGATGAATTATATACCTAAGGCAGGTATATAATTCATGAGGTAGAAGTTTCTACCTCAAGGCCAGATAGAAAATACAATTCATGGCAGCAGGCCATGGAAAGGAAATGAGAGAGGAAAGTAGAAAGGACAAAGTATTATTAGGTAAGATGACAGAAAATGGGAGAGTAGAGAAGGGAGGGAGGGGAGAGAAGAGACAAGGAAAAAGGAGGAAAGCAAAGAGAGGTGAGAGGAGAGATATGAAGAGAGGAGAGAAAGATGAGGCGAGATAGAAAAGGAGACATGGGGAGAAAGGTAAGGGGAGAGAGAAGAACTGCAAAAGAAGACACAAACCTTAAGCAGGCTAGATTGCTATTGCAAAGTTTTAAAGGACCTGAGGGCCAGATTGAGAGGCTTCATAGACCATATGTGGCATGGTCCTAATTGATTTGCAGTCCTAATTTATTTGCACCTTGGTGCAGACAGATAGATGTCGCGACCTCCAAGTGGTCTGGGCGGAGAGCCGCGCTTAACTGCTGCGGCGGCCAACAGGGGCAGGACTAAACGGGGGCAGCGGAGCAAACGCCGGCGTGTTGAGCGTCGACGTGAGCGAAACCGGCGAGGCCGACGGCGTGGAGCCGCCCGCCGAGCTGCTTCTGCATTGGTCCAGACGGATCTTCCGGGTGGCGCCGGGGACCGTGAGGCTCAACAGCATCGAGCGAAGCTAGCGCTCGACCTTAGCTGTGATGTCATTGCTCTGCAGGAGGTGTCCATCAAGGCCGACCCGGGACTTTAATGTGAGGACTTGGGCGCCGGGTGGACGCTTCACTACACATCGGCGGACGAACGAGGTCGTGGAATAGTTGGAGTGCTGATCGGACCGAGGCTGCAGCAGAGCTGTCACTGCATCTCCCTGTCCCCTCGGCTGCTTCGGGTCGACGTTCGGCTTCGCGGCCGGAACGCTCGCCTGTTCTGCGCGTACGCGCCCCTTGCCACCCCCCCCCCCTGATGAGGCTCAGACCTTCTTTGAGCAGCTCTCGGTGCAGGTGGAGGCTATGGCGCAGCGTGACACAGTGGCTGTTCTCGGAGACCTGAACGCGGTCCTGCGTAGGTCCGAGCGGTCGCTGTTCGTGACACCGCGCAAGAACGGCAACACCGGAGCGCTGGAGGACTTCCTGGAGAGGCAGGACATGGTGTCGGCCAACACCCGCTTCCGCAAGTCAACGGGCGGGCTCGCGACTTTCGTGGGCTGCAAGAGGGGGCGGCGGAACGCGCGCAGGCGGAACGCAACACGAAGGCAGGCACAGCTCGACCACGTGCTATTGCGCTTTCGTAAGCACCGTCGCGCCGCCAACTGCCGCGCCATCACGCCGCTGGCTCTGCGGTCCGATCACCGTCTGCTTATATGCAAACTTCGACTTCGCGATCAGCTCTACCGTCCGCCGAAGCGGCCACCGCGGCGCTACTACCGCGCGCCGAGGGACGCCAACACGCATCGCCGCTTTGCCAGCGCTTTCATCACTGCGCTTGGCGGCAAGCGTGGAGGTGCTGAGTACGCGGATGTGTGCGCTGCAGTTCGGGCCGCCGCAGAGCAAGCAGTCCCGCTGATGCAACCGGCCCAGCGCGGGCAGCCGGTCTGGCAGGACGACCCCGAGATTCGGCAAGCGAAGGAGGAGGTGGAGAGGCTCCGTCTGAGCAGACAGCCAACCCGCGAAGCAGAGAATGTACTGGCGGCTATCTATCTCAAGCGCCAGCAGGCCGCTGTCGACGACGCTATTCAGGCCGTCTCTGCTGCTGGGCCCGATGCCAGAGGGCGCGTGGCCTGGTCTGCCATCAATGCTCTGACGGGACGAAAACGGCGCTTGGCGCTAAACCTGGCAGGCGACACTGCGGATGAGCGCAGAAATGAGCTTCGTGAGTTTTTCGCCGCCATCGTCAACGCGCCGCCACCCCTGCTGCTGGATAACCTGACGCTGCCGCCGGAGACGCCGTTGCCGGCAGAGGAGAGTTTCAGTGTAGCCCCAGTCAGCACAGCCGACGTTGTGAAGCTCGCCCAGCTGTCACCGGGCGGCAAGGCGCTGGGTCCGGACGAGGTGCCCATCGAAGCACTGCGCATCCACTGTGTGGCCAGTGAGGTCGCCAGATTGATGAATCGAGTGCTTTCCGGTGAGGCGGCGTTCAACGAATGGACCACGGCACACATCGTCGCAGTTCCTAAGAAGCCGGGCACCACGAGGCTTGAAGAGCATCGAGACATCTGCTTTCAGTCCTGCGCTGCGAAGCTGTTCAACCGCCTGCTGTTATCGCGGTTACAGCCGGTGCTGGATCCGTGCCTGCGCCCAGAGCAGAACGGCTTCCGACCCCATCGCAGCACAGTGACGCAGATCCTGGCTCTTCACCGAGTCATCGAGGAGGCGCGGACGCCAGTCGATCCTGATTGTCATCTTTGTTGATTTCAAGAAGGCGTTCGACTCGGTTGTCAGGGCTGCGCTCCCAATGGTGCTCCGTGCGTACAACGTGCCAGAGCAGCTGGTTTCCGCCATCATGGCGATGTACCGCGACACGAAAGCTGCTGTGACAACGCCGGACGGCCTATCGGATTTCTTCGAGACTTCCTCGGGGGTTCTTCAAGGAGATACGCTAGCGCCGTTCTTGTTCGTGCTGGTGCTTGACTAAGTGCTGCAGACTGCACTTCCCTCCAACAACGATGGCTTCCTGCTGCGGCGACGCGTGGGTCGACTTCAACCGCAGAGGCGACTCAGCGTGCTTGGTTACGCCGACGATCTCGCCCTGCTGTCCTCTACCGTTGAGGGCGCCCAGCGACAGCTTGATCGACTGGTTGCTGTTGCGGCGAGTGTCGGCCTGATGATCAACGTGCAGAAGACCGTCATGCTGTGCATGCCGGACGACATCGAGGCTGCTATCCTATGCCGAGGCACTGACGGACAGGCAACGGAACTTCCGCAATGTCAGCAGTTTGTCTACCTCGGTGGTCTGGTCCCCGACGTACGTGAGGATCTGCGTCATCGCTGCAGGCTTGCCTGGGCTGCCTTCCGCTCTGTGAGGGCAGTCCTGCAGTCTGAGGCCCTTCTGGACTGCCAGAGGGCGGCATTGTTCCAGGCGGTAGTCGAAACCGTCCTGCTTTACAATGCCGAGACCTGGACGCTGACAGACTCGCTCGAACATCAAGTCGATGCGGCGCATGCTGGCTTGCTGCACGCCGCCTTCAAGATCAGCGATGAGCGAGTCACCAATGTGGCACTGGCACTCTATTGCCGCGCTGGCCTGGCCCATCCAAGTGACTTGCTGCGCCGTCAGCGACTCCAGCTGGCAGGTCATATCATCTGCGCCGAGTTGTACTGCCCACAGCCAGTGCAGGAGGTGCTGCTGCTCACACTGTAGGCACCCTACTGGCGAGAACAGGCATGTACTCGGCATTTTGTCAACTGCCTACTGGCTGATGCCAGCACCCCAGGGCAGCAGAGCAGCCTATGTTTGCACTCTGGCCTTAAAATACACCCTGTGACACTAGAGACTATCCAGTGTACTTTGTTGTTGATGTTGTTGTGGCATATGGGCCAGAGTTTGTCAAGCCCTAACCTAAGGTTTTTGTCTATTATAATTTTATTATATAATTAAGTTTGAATATATTTTAGCTAAAATATAATACTAAAATAAAATATAAGGCCTAAAATACAAATACAACTTGACTTATTAAAAAAACTAAAAAATTAATTTGAACATATAAAGTCTAATATAAATAAGATGAAGTTAGGCCTATCCAACTAGTAAATAAACAAGTTAAGAACTTCTAGTTGTCTAATAAGCTTTATCCTAGCTTAACTAAAAGTTCTATATAGTATATCTGGCCATGCGGCTAAGACTAATGGTCTAAGTTCCATTCTTCATTAAATGCATTCTTTGATCCAATTTGTTTAACTTCACCAGTCCTGAAGTAGTTTAATATATAAAGTATATAAATAGATAAATAAATGTATATTGTAAAACTGTCCACACTAACACCATTGAGGGCATATGGGCTCACGTAAAGGCCAAATTTCACCAGATGCACGGTACATCTAATGGACTGTTTGAGTCACACCTACAGGAGTACCTCTGGTGGCGCCTCTTCTCAAACAAGACTTTCGGGAACTTCCTCTATTGGGTGTCGCATTATTATCCATTTTAATCCGTTTCAATTGCAGACTAACAAAATTAGACAGTTGCTTCCATGTTTATCTTACTCCCTGCCATAGTGTGGATCATGCTAAGTGCACGCGAGAAACGACCCAAAGCTAATTCCCAAAAGCACGCCGACGACAAGTGAATGCATGCCAATGCACGCCTACTAGGACAAGGACTACTAACCACAGGTAACAACAAATAACAAAACTTAAAACACCCTAACCATAACCACTACTAAAACTGTAATAATAGAAATCAGTTAATCAATTTAATCAATTATGAATATGATTGATGATTAATCAATAGATTCAATACAAAAAACGATAAATTCAAATTCAAATTGAAGACAAAAACATATTTTGAATTGCATTGTGTAAAACAAAGCAACAAATGATGTAAAGTAAAGTAAAGTAGTAGTAAATTTGGCTCAGGCTTAAGGAGCCTGTTATGCCAGTATAATCTAATTTATTTAGTATTTATTCAAAAGGTTAAAATTTACACGATCGCTGAAAACGAGTACTGCACGATATTTGTATTAAGTAAGGTATTTGAAAGAGCATCAAGAATTTTTTTACAGTTTTTTTCAGCCGATTAACGACTAACGACGGAGCAGCAAGATTCTAAGCAGGGAAAAATAGAAAATCGATGTTGTATATATATGACCTTAATGCAAAACGATTATTCTAAAATGTGATTCAGAAAGAGAAAAAGGTAGTTAAATATTATTTTGTCAATATAACAAATATATAGTAAAATTAAGGATTGTTCTCAATAATAGGCATTTTTGGGTCGTTCTCAAAGCTAGGTCACAACTTTTTGTTATTGCAAAAAAAGTTTATACATCGACCAATAATCGTACAAAAAAAATTCTTTCGACAATTTCTGTAAGAAGCTGCTACTAAAACCACAAGAAAACTTGAAATTGAGAAGAAATCAAGGCTATTTGTTATTCTTTGTTGCGGAAAATAAACGACAAAAATATTAAACAGAAAATAAAATGTTCTTCCATTTTTATTTTAAATATGCAGTTAAATTTCTTTTGCAAAAATAAAAGAACAAGAAATTGACAAAGGAAATGTTTTTGAGCACAGCATTTTGTTACTCTGCTCTAAATCCCAGACATTTAAAATTATCGTGTGCGAAAAAGTGCGAAATTATTATAGCATGCACTCGAAAGAACTTCGATCAGTTTAACTAATCACTGAATTAAGAAGTCTAAATAAGTCTTGAAAGGTTGAATTAAAAATCAAGTTTTCACTATGTATCTTTTCAAAGGCAAGATGATTCGACAAATAAAGAATGTTCATTTTTACCTTGAATAGAATTGTTCATTTTTACATTAAATATAATAAAATCTAACTAATAATAGAAAAAGTCAGGGAACTATCCTTGAAAACCAAAAAGCAAATTGTGGATTTAATATCGACTGCATGTTCCTTAATAAAGGAATTCGGATACTAGTATATATTTGATTATTTGTAGCATAATTTCTGAAAACTATAACTTGCTTGATTTTACTTTAAGTACTCATTACATTAATACTTATACCAAAGCTACATGTACTTAAAATAAAAAATTATGGTTACTTATTAGACATTTTACTCCAATTAACTTAAAATAATTCAAATTTATTTTTATTAATTCATTTTTTGAAACTTTTTGGAAAATAGACAAAATTGAATTATTTAATTACCAAAAACCTACTAGCTTAACTGAAATAGCAATTAGTCTTTAAGAAAAGATTTCACTTGTTAATTGAGAAAAATGAGGATGTGCGAGGTGTAAAAATGCGAAAGAGCATGCAGGAAACAGAGACAAACAAAAATGTAGGTAAAAGACACTGCACATGCACATAATATGATAACCAGACATAATGCGCACACTGAAACACCAGTAGCAATGACGCCCAAGCTTTTGATGATCACAAGCGAAAAGGCAAAACCCAGCCATCAATCAAAGAAGTAGACTTTAGCACGCATCTTGAGTGCATCACGCATTTTTTGCAGAGAAGCTCGAAAATTAACATTTATTCTGTGCACAACCACCAACTGCGACAGGGTCTGCCAGGGGATTTGTGGGCACGCGGTCGCGGATACAAATCGGAGGAGTCGCTGACCATTCTGAAATTACTAGCTAGCACATGTAATTTTGTGTATTAATATATTTAGCCCGCTTTATTTCTATGCTCTCGTCCGCCTCTCGTTAATGCATCCCCAGACTCATGCAGTAATCAAACTTATGATCGAACTATGCATGGCTTCCGTCCCTCGCTTTGAATCTCTCACCTCCCCATAGTTCCATCAACCTTACCGTAGTGGCTTCCTATGCAAAAATCATCCCTCCGCATCTTACACAGGCTACTTCAGGCTGTAGACTGTACTACACTATTAATTAGTTGCGCTAAGGAATCTACATGTATTTGCTCGCAGCGCAGCGCGCTGCTCAAATAAGCTTAGATCTATCTAGATATTCTAGTAATTTCAGGTTTGTCCATAGACTAGAGCTCATGAGATGAGAATTCAATAAACTAGTACATTTAATATGAATGAACTGCGTGTGTGTGTGCTGTGCATACATATGTATAATATACGAGTAGTTTATGGGCCAAATTATTGTGTGGCACAATTCTTGGCATCACTCAGCAGGCACAAGATGCAGTTAAGCAGCGCACGAAAATTCTACAAAAGAAATTGAGCCTGGTTGAGATGATGCGAGGAGGCAGATCCACACAATCTCAGTGAATACACCAGACTGCACCAGATACGAGTCCAGTCGAATGTGCGCACTGGTCTAAGCAGCACACGCATGTCCTCCTGACAATGACGGCACCTAGCTTCGTCCAAGCCTTTGCCAGCGTCACTGACAGCGTCAATACTACCATGCAGTGCCACCTGCAGCACCGACAACGGCAATTCCTCCAGTTAGCCCACAACAGTGGCTAAACTGAGGGACAGGGAACCTACCCGCAGAAGACACACACATACACACACAGCACCGGCAGCAGCACTCTGACAGCATAACCTAAAGCTCCATGAGCTCAGTTTTCAAGCATTGAAGAAGCAGAAGCAGTCATCTTGGATCCAGGGATCAGGAAGAGTGTTGCATGTCCGACATGTGCTGTTTCCGTGGCAAAAGGTGATGGAGCAAATTAATCAACACTTACTATCTAGCTCGTATTAAGACTAAAAAACTGAGGCAAGCTGGGATTAAACCAAAGAAAAGTTTTTACTATACTTTTTTACCATATACTTTTACTATACTTCTATAGTATAGTAGAGAGGTACTCTATTTAAATGCAGTAAGAAGTGAAACAAACTTATATATTTAATTATTAAATTAAATTAATTCAAGGTAAATAACTAATTTAACCAATTTATTAGGAGTATTTAATATTATAATAAATTGATTTTTATACCTTACACGAAATAAGCTCTACATTCATTTCTTAGCTTGGGGCCCATCTGTATAAGGTCAGTTTCTTCAAAATGCTGATTAATTAATTAAGGCCTGTTGTCTTTACTTAAATTTATAAGGGCATCTTAGAAGTTAATATTACTATATAATACATGTATAATATTATTACTGTATTATAATAATATAGTTGCAATTTTAATGACTATTGAATAAGTCTAAATGCTTCCCCTATTGACTCTAAATACATGGTATCTTTCCCTTCAGAAAAAATTAGCATAGAATGACTTGATGAAAACAAAAAAAAATCATTTCGAGATACACATTTGCTGATCATTCAGGTCAAATTTCAAGGTCCAGTTTTGCACATGTTTCTCTGTAGCTTGGTTACAAGGATTCTAATAAAAATATAATAAATATGTCCAATGAACTAACTGATACATAGCCAAATTGAAGTATTTTCAAAAACAAAAAAATCATTTGCTCAGTTTACTTTACTGGATATCTGTGTAAAATTTCAGCTCAAAAGGTGCTCCATGGAGAATGCTAATGTGGTTACAGGATATTTATTTTGTGCTTCAAAGTAGGAGTTTATTGCGATGCATGGTTGCTTTTAATTATTTTTATCAACAATAGTGCTCTATTTCATAACAATTTTTTACAAAAAGATAATAAGACATGTTTTTCTAATTATCTGCATCAAAATGTATCATTTTAAGCGCACATTCTAGACGTCAGCTGAAAAATACATTTTGTGAGATGAGAAGAGGCTATCCCACCAGAAATGCTAGGCGTACAGTTAAGCGTCTATAAAATAATTTATAGTGCAGTTTATTAAGCTTTAAAAAAATCTTAAATTAAATTTATATAAGCTTTCATTTTAAATGTAATATAGCAAGGTTTCAACACAACAACAACTTTTTTTAGCTACAGACATCTTGTAGTATCAAAAATTAACATCGGTGAAATGATTGAATTTGAATTTTTTCATCGCTAATTATCGCTTAATACCGCCAGATGATTAAAAACACTTTTGCATGATAAAGTTCAACCCAAAAGTTATCTTTATTCACAGATAAAAGTGTCCTATTATTTTAAATATGGCAGTAACAATAGCAAATGTTCGGAAAATTGTTAAAATTTTTGCTCCTCCTAGAATTTGCGAACGACCCTTTTGTAAAAAGATATAGTATTTTTGAAATTGCGTGATATTTCAAAGCGTGAAAAACGAGCATAAACACACTTTAAATGAACTTAATGTCTAACGATTAACGACGAATTAAATAGGAAATTAAAAAAGACAGTAAATGAATAAACAACTGAAAAGTGGATTTATTACACTGCTGATGTATCTGTTTCAGTTTGCATAACTGTTTGGGAGACTGTTTGGGAAACTGTTTGGGAGAAATGTACAAAAGAAATGATTTATCTTTAAAAACGTGTATTTCTCATACATTAGTTTATTTAACAGTCTTATACACTGTTTATTTACAATAGTTTTTTTCAAAAGTTAAATACAATAATACATATTTTATGTCTGCTTACCATTGCATTGGCAGCTTTGCCACATCATGTGCCAGGCACGTGGCACGCGGCGCACGCCAGGCACGCTAGTATTTATGTAGTGTGCATTATGCATGCCAAATGCATGCCACTTACCTAATCGCACGCCGGTGTAGTGATGGACTGAATGTGGATTTTTGCAAGTTTCCGAAACCGAATCCAAATGTACAAAAAAAATCCGAATCCGAATCCGAATGTTTCCGAATGTAAGCAAAAAGTGTAAGGTAAACGGCGGGAGTAACTATGACTCTTTTAATTTACGAAAATGTCTCGTCATCTAATTAGTGCGCACATAAATTGACTGACAAGATTCCATCTCTCCTGGGATTATATTCGTACTTGTACTTTTATCTTAGGGGTCGGATGTGATCACAATCGTGAATTTAAGACCATTTTTTCACGATAGTGATTTTGTTGAAACCTGTTCCAACAGTTGTGAATTTCTGCTTACGTTTTTATTAGAAATATAACTTTTCTACTTGATTTACCAAAAAACGTTGAACACAATGTGTAAAGAATTAACAAATTTTAAATTTGTTGACTTGATAGCATTACGGCCGAGTAGCTATTATCAATATACGAGTATGATTTCTTTTCTTGTTTGTTATTTTCAACACTTGTAACTTACGAGCTCAATATACATGTATGCTAATATAAATTCACAATCACGATCACGCCTGCCTTTGAAAAATTCATGCATGACCAAAATCTTCTACTTGTCCAACCTCTACTGATGTCTATCGCGAAACCAAATTTAGAGATGGACTTAGATAGGAAATTCAGTTCTACTTCTACCGTGTTACATGAACATCTAATTCTAGTACTACTGACTATAGCTAATGAGTGACATATATATACAGTGCAATAATGATAATTTTACTGTACGTACGTACAGTCCATGTGACCCATGCAGTTGCAATTTTGCATTTTGAAAAAACCTGTTATTACACTTAAACAATAATTACCAAAATATTTCTGTAACTTTAGGTTTATCGTCTTATGGGTCCCTAGGTTTAGTAAATTTACTTATTTAACCTTTTTTAAACATATATTGCTGCAAAAATAGACAATCGTAGAAAAAAAGAATAACGTGATAGATTTTGCTCTTTGCCTTTTAATTTTCTTTCTTTTTAGTTTTTAGTTTCTTTATTTAACAGGTTGCATGCTTTGGTTTCTTGATTTGTAATATTTATTTTAGATTTGAATTTTAGAAGCACATTTGGAAATATTCGGAAAAAAAATTTCCGAATCCGAATATTCGGATCCGTCACTACGCCGGTGCACGCCACTTTTGAAAATGCACGTGGGAAAATTCTCGCATGCACTACATGATCTACGCTGTGGACTCCCTGGACCCTGTTACCCTTTATTATCTTTTTTGTCACTTACTAAGCTTAAAATGACTTAAAAGATATTATTTTCAAAAAAAATAATTTAACATGCGAAACTACAGGATAGCTGATATAGGTTAGGCTAATAAATTGAAAACCAAAGGCAAAGCTATATGTTAGTATCTGGGTTTTTTTAGGCCATATGGTAGCCACTGGCTACCCAAAAGAGCTATTGGCAACTGGATTTGTGGCATCAGAGGCCAATCTGGCAACCAACTTGAACCAAGGCAGTTGCCAATAATAAAACAGTCTGTCACATTTTATTACTGCTAAGATTGGGTTGGCTGAAAACCTGAAGCCTAAGCTGATTTGAGCATATTATTTTTTTCAAATTTTTGTTAATACATGAAAATTGTTGCAAAAACAACTTTATAAAGAAAACCTAAAGAAATAGGTCAGTTGCCAATTGGCAACTAAGGATGGCAATTGGCAAATAGATTTTGAGCTCCAGTTGCCGTTTGGCAACTGGATTTCGGATAAAAAAACCCAGGTTAGTATAACCTAAATCTGCTAAATTACTAGGCCTAAATGAAAACTTTAAGTTAAGTTAACTTAGGCTTATTGATATTCAAGACAAAAGTTACAAAATTAAAATTATTATTACTTTTGAAACACCCTTTAGGCTTTTTGGAATTATAGTAGCATCAGCATGATGGCTTACCTTTCTTTTCTTATCCTGCTAGGTGTGTGAATATCAGATATACAGACAAAACGCACTATATTTTTGTTATCATTCTTATCGATTCTTTTACGACTATATTCAAGCAAATTGTCTACTTCATTGCAACAGAATTTCTTCTTGAGCCCAGTAAACAACTTTTGATATAACTTGTTAGGGTTTGTAGAAGACATGCTTTCAATCGCAAACAAACAATGAGTTAGGTCTAGGCCTATTAAAATTCAAGCAACCAATCAAAATAGTATATGACAATAGGCCTTTCGACTGCCTAGGTACAGTGAGTCACGATTGCAACATTCCATGCTTATGTCACTTAAATCAGCGCAAATTATTATCGTTATATTTTTGTTTTCGTTGTTTTGCAGTTTTGCAGAGTAAGGACGGTGTTGAGTGTAGGATCTAAAAAAAATTCAGCCTCTATTGAGTTCGCAGACTATGTTCCTAATTGATTCTATCAGCCTATCAATTGCGATCCATGTTGCCTATGTTTAACGTATTAAATTACCCAAATTTAGATTAATAAAAGACGATGGTCAAGTTAAGAACAATATTTTTACTTGCTCAATTTTTTAGAAAACAACCCCAACAAACCGAAGGTAATTACAAACCGAAGTTCTTGATCATAGGTTAATTTGCATCTAAGTGAAATTTACAGGTACTAGATAAATCCCAAAGTATAGCGTCTTTAATATGCACGGCCCTAATACATGAGCTACAGACAAACATTTGCCCAGTTCTTATTAAATTATCTGATCATGCAATCGGAACTTTTTTCTTTAAATAGTTAAACAAAACATTAGCTGCAAACTTTGTAGTTTTGACTACAAAGGCTATTTAATTCTACAAGTCCAAAAAAATTGAAGATATCTTTTTAGATAATAAACATAATTTATATATAAAATAGTGTTGTCAAGATACTTACGAAAGTTTGACATTATAAATCTTTATATTTTTTCTTATTAGTTTAACCTTGTTGGCTCAATTAGCTATATTATCTGTATAGTGTATATTTTTATTATAACTTAAAGGACAGAAAATTGCGGATCTAAATGCCTGAAGAAGGAGAAAATAAAATGTCAAAGCCCCAGATTTACGTTGAAAGAACGCTCGCAGTCATAAAGCCTGACGCGGTCCACCATGCTGACGAGATTGAGGATGTTATTACTCGCTCTGGATTTTCTGTCCTACAAAAGCGGAAGGTTCAACTGACACCCGAACAATCCAGTGAATTCTACGCGGAGCATTTCGGAAAGATGTTCTTTCCAAGTCTGATTACGTACATGAGTAGCGGACCTGTTGTTGCGTTGGTTCTCGCCAAAGATCAAGCCATCAGTTCCTGGCGAGAGCTCATTGGACCTACAAACTCTCTGATTGCAAAACAGACTCATCCGGACTGCTTGAGAGCAAAATACGGCACAGACGACCAGCAGAATGCACTACACGGAAGTGATAGCTTTACGACTGCTGAGAAGGAGATTCGTTTTTTCTTTCCGGACAGCATTGTGGAGCCCATTCCGATTGGAGAGGCCGCCAAGTCCTACCTAGCTCGCACCGTAAATCCCACTGTTCTTAAGGGCCTGACTGAACTCTGCAAGAAAAAGCCAAACGATCCCATCACTTGGCTTGCTAATTGGCTTTTAGAAAACAACCCCAACAAACCGAAGGTAATTATAAAACCAATTTAATCACTTGAGCTTCTTAAATATTCAACTATGTTTACCTGTGCAATTGCTGTTATTATCGATTTGGTGACAAAAGAGGTCTTATTTTGAAATCATGCAAATTGTCTAAATTTAAAAGTGTAATTAAGTTGAGGTCCCTTTTATGGTTTATATGTATTGTTCTGAGTTATGCCATATGATTTGATATGATAACCATTTGATATTTATTGATTTGCATTGTAATTATCATTCCACTTTCAGGTTGGCGGCGGCAACTACAAAGTTGAAGAGTCTTGATCTGTTTACTTAACTAAGCTGACTCGTATTCTAAAAGATCAAGCTTGCTTGGATCTACTCAATTATTTTTTACTCCATACATACTGAAGGCTATTTTGGATTTTTGGAAGGCAAAAAAACAAAAACATGTCTTTCTTTTTAAGTTGATTTCTGTCGGACACACTAGCTTCAAAAATGGGTCGAAGCGACTATAAGGAAACAATCTGTTGATAGAGTTCTGTGTCATCATATACTGATATAGTTGGTAAAGCATGATACTGTGTTATTATTATTTTTATTTTAAGTGTTTCCCTTTGCACACGCTTAGGATTTGCAAACCTTTGCAAACCTACGAGCGTAATTGTAAAACCAAAACTTTCTGCGCTTTTACATTGACGACGAATAATACAAGTTAAAAAGTCGTAATTCTACAAATCCATCAAATAAACTCGCGGTAATTAACTTTTGTTAATTTATACTAACTTTCTGATTTGCAATTTCACTCGCAAATTGGCAACTCGTAATTTTGCTTGATTCGTTTTTGTACGCTGTTTAGTGGTAGAGTAAATTCACTGTCAAAAGTAAAACACCATCTTCTAGCAGACTGTCTCGATTCTAAAGCAACGTACCAGGTAACACCATTGTGTTAGGATAGCTCTGCAGTCGCACTGACTCTGACTCTCGCACAGCAACCCCCTGGTTCCATTCCGTGCGCGGACATTCATTTGGGACTTGTGCACGATTTACACCTATAAGGGCCAACCCCCAAAGTACAGTACAGTTAATTATCACTGTCTAAAAAATCGCCTTACAGCATAGACTCACGACCCAAAAGATTTAGCAATATTTCAGCCAGAACTGAGAATTTACTGGCATAGAGTAGAACTCAATATCCTGCTTTCAACCGAGGCGTGTCATACGAGAACGAGCGCATGTGCCCGTTTACCTACCTTTTCAAAGTGTACATGTACCAGTGAGTCGGCTTGTAGAGCTGCAGAGAGCACTCAATATACGAACTGTCACTCAGGATATTGTAGTTTCTTCCTTTCTTTGCACAGGCCCTCTTTTGCTTAGAAAGTGATAGCGATCTCAGCCAATGGTTTGGAACTCCCAGGAGGCAAAAAGAATTGGAAATACCCTTTTTTAAAAAATCTTCAAGGAATGCCCTTGATTCCTAAATTCAAATAAAGGGGTCAAATTACACGTAAGTACTTTTTTTAAGTTCCTACCTACGGTTATGCCTCTTAAAGATTAAGGAGTCAAAAGTGTTTTAGCACCCGATCGCAGCGGTGCACTGTGTCATTATATATATTCATACATGAACATGTACAGTACATGCAGATTTCTAGACTAGCGCTGCCCAGTCCACACCAAATAAACTGTATTACAAGCGTATCTAGCTAGTGGAGGGGCGTCTGTCTGCCAATACTGTACAATTGTAAGTACACAAGTATATCAGCCGAACGGGGCCTGCAACCAATCTACATTTAGCCTAGCCCCCTAGGGACTTGATCGCGACCTTCAATTATGACCTTGTGCGTATACGACTTAGGCTTGTGGGAAAGAACTAGAAATTCCGCTAAATTAGTCAACCGAGGAAGGAATAAAGCCAGAATTACGTCAAACAGCAAACAGGCCACATGTAACACTAGCTAACGGTTTAAAACTAAACTATAGTATTGACCAAGCCAGACTTTCACCTACATGTGCTAAAAGTGTGACAATTAACTGTGACAAGTTGACTGCTGCCTTCGATCTACCATGCTGCCAGTGTACTGCAGATCTAATATACCGTGTAAGCATACACCAGTACGTACATGTAAGCCGGTTAAAGCATCCCGTTCTGTGTTTCTATTTGTGCAACCTCCCTTTTGGCTTTGTGTTCTTTAAAATGCTAAGCAAAAACGAGCTTGGTTTAAGAGTTTAAGACTCAGAAATCTACCCCTGGCTAGGAGGTACGGGATTGAGAGCTGGGTTAAGTGTATTTATAACCCCCGCCAAATTCCGGTTCTATGGTCGAAAGTCCTCGACCACATATAACTCTGTTATATGCAGTCTCGGACTTTCTTTTCCATAGAACCGGAATTCAGAGGCTATTATGCACTGTAAAATTTAACCCCTTGAAACACTACGCAGAATAGAACAGAATAGAATAGAACGGGCTTAGGGGCGAAGCTCCTACTTTAGCACCGTAGAGAAATTTTTTAAGAAAGCCAAAGACATTTGTCGAAAAAAATTTAAGACGTGGCTATGGAGAGGAGAAGGGCACCCTGGAGTATAGATTAGAAAGTACTATAATGGAGAGCTTTGAATTTTTCGACGGTGATTTACCTGGCTTGATTCACTAACCACTAATCAAGACGCTCCGACGGCTGCTGCTGCTACCAATCAAGAGGCTGTCTCGGCTACTAATAAATGATTCGCAACATTCAACGAAGAACAGGTTGTCTTTATTCCTATTTCTATTTATTCCTGGTTTTCATTCGTGATGTTAAATGACTGAAAATACACAGTTATTTGTTTGATTCAACGTTCCCAAGTGTTATTGCCACCTAGTTGAATTAGCCTAGCAGGGCGGTGCCTGTTGCCAGCGCTCTCTCTCTCTCTCGCCCGCTCTGTCCTAATCAATAGCATCAATAGCGTAGCAATGTACATGTTCATGAATGTACGCATCGTTCACTGTCGCCTAACAAATATATATATATTGGGCCCACGGCCATATGGGGCCTTAAGTCTTTGGTTTCGCGCTCACACTGCCGCCTTCACTATCGCAGTCTTTACAGTGGCATCGCAAGCAGAGCTTACCCCTACGGTTAGCCACAATGGCGCATTTCATCTCCCTGCCACCGCCTGAGCAATTCAGCACAAACACTGATCAACAAAACATCTCTAAACGGTGGACCGTGTGGGCCGATCGCTTCCGCGACTTTATCGACGCATCCGGAATTACGGCCGAAACTCAGAAGTGCAAACTGCTGTCCTACACGGCAGGCAGGGAGATCGCCCAAATCGTCAAGGACCTGCCGGACGACAAGAAAGACAGCCTCAGCAACTTGCTGGCCGCTCTTACAGCACACTTTGACGAACGCAAGAGTATCGTCTTCGCCCGCTACCAGTTCAGACTTTGCGTGCAGCAGACTGGAGAGCCGGTGGACGCCTGGTACGCTAGACTAAAGGCAGCTGCTGAAGCCTGCGAGTTCTCCACCCTGAAGGATTCTCTCATTAGAGACCAGATCGTCGCAACTTGCTGCTCCGACAAGCTCAGACGGCGACTGCTCCAGGAGAGCAACATCGCATTGAACGATGCTCTCAGACAGGCTCGCGCACTAGAAGCCGCGGAAGAGCAGGCCACAGCCATGGAGAGCAGCAGCAGCAGCATCGCGGCCATTCACAAGTCGGCATCAAACCAGCGCAGAGACCAGCCACAGCCAAACGGCCAGAGGCCGACATTCGCCTCCAACACCACCTGTTACCGCTGTGGAGAGCGCGGCCACAGCAGCTGCGGCGCCGCGAAAGGGAAGACCTGCTCGTCATGCGGCAAGCCCAACCACCTCGCAAAGGCCTGCAGGCAACGCCGGCAGCAGAACTCTTCCAGCATCAACGTGGTTGCAAACAACACGGACGGCAGCTCAATCTATGTCTCGCCCGACAACCTCACCGAAGAAGCATTCACGATACAGACGCCGGCTGCGTCGTCAGGGCAAAGATCGGCCAACATGCGCCTGCAGATCGAAGGGAAAGAATTCAACGTGCTGGTCGACAGCGGCGCGAGCTGCAATGTCATGAGCGAGCAGAACTTCTAACACCTGCAGCACGTTCCCCTGCGTGGCGCCACCCAGCAGATCTTCAGCTATGGCTCATCAACACCGCTGCAAGTGCTTGGCCTTGCCGATCTAGCTCTCCGCACCGACTCAGATGAGCTACAAGCCCCGTTCTTCATCACCAAGGGCAGTGGCATCACTCTGCTTGGGCGCAACACCGCCTTCGACATGGGAATCCTACACATCCAGCAGCCGGCCCGACAGATCAACGCTGTGAAACCTCGTGACAGCGCCGAATCCTCGACATTGAAGAAGCTACTCGCCAAACACGATCAAAATCTGGACAACGGCCTACAACCGGACTCACGGTTAGGCAACATACTTCGCGAGTTCCAGCCAGTTTTTGAAGGCCTTGGCCGGGTCAAGGACGTTGAAGTCGATGTTCGGCTGCGCCCCGAAGCCGTGCCAGTGTGCCATCCACCGTCCAGGATACCCGTCCACCAGCGACAGGCCGTCATCGACGAGCTACAGCTCCTGCTAGATGAAGGCATCATCGAGCGCGTGCATGGGCCTTCACCGTGGGTCTCCCGGATGGTTGTCGTGCCAAAGGAGTCTGGCGGCATTCGTATTTGCCAGGATCTTCGCAATGTCAACTCTTTTGCCGTGCCGGAAAAGCAGCCGATCCCGACCTTCGAGGAAATCACTGACGACATGGCGGGCTCGACCGTATTTAGCGAGTTAGACATCACGAAAGCCTTTCACCAGATCCCCGTGAGCCCGGAGTCCCGCCACCTCTTCACCTTCAGCACCCCGCTGGGCCTCATGCGACTCACCAGGCTCAGCATGGGTTTCACCAACGCGTCGGAGGTGCTGCAGAGAGTCATGACGGGAGTCCTCAGCGGCCTAAATGGTGTCAGGTGGGCCCACGACGATATCACGATCTTCGCGCGCAACATGGCCGAACACAACAGCCGTTTGAAGGCGTGCCTCCAGCGCCTCAGAGACCACGGGATCACCCTTAACCCCGATAAGTGCCGTTTCGCCCAACCTTCCATCGAATTTCTCGGAATGCGCATCAGCGCCAGCGGCGTCCAGCCATCAGAGGAGAAAATAAAGGCGCTCAAGGCCTTCAAGGAGCCCACGAACACATCGGAGCTACGCTCATTCCTTGGACTGGCAACCTACCTGTCAAGGTTCATTCCTAACTTATCCGACCTGACTCAACCGATGCGAGAGCTGCTCAAGAAGGGCCACGTCTGGAGCTGGACGGACAAGCAGCAAGAAGCCTTCAAACAAACTAGGGCCGCCATTTGTTCAGAAAACATTCTGGCCTTCTTTGACGTCAACATGGAGACGGAGGTGCACGTGGACGCCTCGCCGGTCGGCCTCGGCGCTATCCTGAGCCAGACGGACAAGAGAGGAGTCCGCAGACCTATCGTCTTCGCCAGCAGATCGCTGACGGCCGTCGAGAAACGGTATGCTCAGATAGAGCGGGAGGCACTTGCTGTGAAGTTTGGCTGCCTCCGATTCGAGCACTACCTCAGCGGCTGCCCAAGGTTCACCATCGTGACAGACCACCGCCCGCTGGTACCACTCTTCCAGCCGGGGTCTCGGCCGCCGCCCAGAATCGAGCGTATGGCACTGAGAGTGCAGCACCTCAGCTTCAACATCATCTACCAGCCCGGGCCGCAAAACCCAGCCGACGTGCTCAGCAGGCAGCCGCAAATGCAGACAACCGACAACCCCGGCGAAGTGCTCGACCGGCAGTTCATCAACGCCATCGCCCTCGGATCGACGCCACAAGGTCTCAGCTTCGAGTCAATCAAGCATGCGGCCAGGCTCGACGGTGTCACTCAGGCAGCCATCTCGGCACTACAGACCAACCAGTGGACCAGCAACGACCATGAGCTCCGTGCGCTTGCCTGCATCCGGCAAGAACTGTCGGCCCACGACGGCGTTCTGCTTCGCGGTTCTTCGATCATCGTGCCAGCGAGTCTTCGGCGAGTAGTACTCCAGCTGGCGCACAAAGGCCATCAGTGCTGGCGGAAAACTCTAGACCGGCTTCAAACGAAGGTGTGGTGGCCAGGCATGAGGGGCGACTGCCAGGTTTTCGTGCAAAGCTCCCTCGCCTGCCAAGCAACGTCGCCTAAAACGACCAATCCGCCACCTCTTCAGCCCTCGCAGCTCCCCGACGGAGCCTGGCTCGTCCTCGGCATGGACTTCTACGAGCGGTCCGGTGCAGGACAAAATGCTGCTAGTGACAACAGACCTTTACTCAAAGTTTCCAGAGATCAACATCGTCAGTTCGACCTCCACAGAGGCTGTGCTGCCACACCTGAAAACTCTCTTCAGCAGGTACGGCATCCCACAAGAAATCATCAGCGACAACGGCCCACCCTTCAACTCTGCAGAGTTCTACAGCTTTTTCGCTGAGCACGGCGTCAAGCACCGCCGCATCTGCCCGCTGCACCCGGAGGCCAACGGAGCGACCGAGCGCGTCAACCGATGCGTCAACAAGGTCGTCAGGGCGGCCATCGCCGAAGGCCGCAGCTGGCGCAGTGCCCTAGACGACTGGCTCCTCGCATACCGCGTCACTCCTCATTCGGCAACCGGAGTCGCGCCGGCCGAATTGCTAATGGGCCGGACCTTCAACGACACCGTCCCGTCGGCGCGCCCCTCGCAGCCCGTGTACCATCATCGCACACAGCTGACCCAGCGACACTCGGCCTACACCAGAGCGTTGGCCAGGGACTTCAACCGTTCCCGGAGGGCCAAGGCCTGCAGCGTGAGGCCGGGTAGTGCGGTGCTACGGAGGCGGAATCAGCGAACAAAGACTCAGACACCCTTCGAGGTCGAGCCCTGGACCGTCGTGGACAGGCGGGGTGACTCCTACGTGCTACAACAGGGCGACCGCACCTGCACTCGACACCTGACGCACATCCGCCCGCTGGTGGCGGCAGAGGGCGCTGCGGCGAACGCGGAACCGACGCCGCCAGAATGCGGCATTGCCCAGCGGCCGCATCCCCGCGCGGCCAAAGACAAGCCAATCAGCTACAAGGACTGATTTGGGGTTGGGGCTGATTAAGGACTGGAACTATTGTACGAGTACTTCGATGACTGTCATTCGAGCTTTTATCCCCTCTTTGTTTCTTTCTGCTTTGGGAGAAGTGTTATTGCCACCTAGTTGAATTAGCCTAGCAGGGCGGTGCCTGTTGCCAGCGCTCTCTCTCTCTCTCGCCCGCTCTGTCCTAATCAATAGCATCAATAGCGTAGCAATGTACATGTTCATGAATGTACGCATCGTTCACTGTCGCCTAACAAATATATATATATTGGGCCCACGGCTATATGGGGCCTTAAGCCTTTGGTTTCGCGCTCACACTGCCGCCTTCACTATCGCAGTCTTTACACCAAGAAAATCTTAATTTGTAGCAACCCGTTTGATTCATACAGAGAGACTAGGGTTCATGTAATTTGTCTCGTTTTTGGGCCCGATATATCATAAAATTTCTCACTTTTGAGTCGCGATATATAAGATCAGACCATTGTAGACAAGTAAAAATTGAGACTTCCTACAGGAAATAAAATCCAAGATATACGCAATATGTATAAGATAATACATAGAGTTGAGGGATGTATTTATTTAAGCCTCGAGGGCCGAGGGGTTTAAGAAAAATACATCCCTTAACTCTATGTGTCATCTCACTTAAATTCATGCGCTAAAAATACAACCCGCTAATTTATATAACAGCTAGTAAAAAATCTCCGGGTTGTATTTAATTACAACCCGCAAATTGGCCATAGACATCAATACTGTTTTGGGGTGTGGGACGAAGCCCCCACATTCTATACCATAGACATATTTTATAAAGACAGACAGAGGACAGATAAATAGCTGGAAAGCCTAACTGTAACAAATTTAACTTCAAATAATTGACTCTAGTTTATTTCACTTTAACTGAAACAAATAATGGCAGAACGAAGACTCATTTTAAACCCGTTGGTTGATTATTCCAAAGACTACGTCGGAGACTATGATCCAAATGTGCTTACGATGGACGATTTAGACCTACTGCTAGACGCTGGTGCAGATTTGAGGAACCCCTACGCATTGCAAGGGGTGCGATCGTCGCGTGAAGAACCTGGTCCATCAACGCTGCCCAAGGACTTGACTCTCGATCGGTTCGATCACTTAACGAGTCGACAAAGCCTGCCAATACCGCCAATCGGAACAAGTGGTCCGTTGGCGTCTTTGATAGGTGGCGCTCTGGCCGTTCCAACGATTCTATTCGTGCTGTGCAAGAACTTAGCGATGATGAGCTAAACGAATACCTTCCTGTTTTCATTCACGAAGTGACCCGTGCCGATGGGACTCAATATCCGCCAAACACACTCGTGTCAATTGTTGCTGGTCTGCAACAAACAATCTGCAAGGTGCGTAAAGTTGATTTCTTTCGCAATGAGCGATTCAGCATTGTGCGTGAAAGTCTGAACGCCGCCATGAAGATTGGGATAAGAAATGGCTTAGGACTAGCCAGGAAATCTGCTGAAGTTGTTGGCTACGAAGATGAGGAGAAACTTTGGGAGAAAGTGTTAGGCGACAAAGATCCTACGAGTCTGATCAGAACTTTGTTTTATCTTAACGGCTTGCATTTCGCTCTACGTTGCGGTCAGGAACAGTGTCCTGTGCATTTCGCAATTCAGTGTGCAAGAGCGAGAGGGACAGAAATGTCTTGTTTACCAAGAGATGGCCACGAAGACGAATGCTGGTGGATTGCGCGACACTCGCTTCAAACCAAAGGAAGTTCTTCACTTCGCCAATGCAGCCAATCCGGAACGTTGTCACGTTCGGCTTTTCGAGCTTTTTAAGAAAGTCAGGCCTAGCCAGAGTAATAGATTTTACCTTCTGCCGCTGAAGCAACCATCGGAGAAGCAATGGTACTCGAATCGTCCAATTGGCAAAAACACCCTGGCAAAGTTTCTGCATGAAATTTGCACTGAAGCCGAGATTTCTGGCCACAAGACTAATCATAGTCTACGCGCTACGTGTGCTACACGTCTTTACCAAGCTGGCGTTGAAGAACAGCAAATAATGGAACGAACAGGCCACCGAAGTTTGGCTGGAGTCCGCACGTACAAGCGGACGTCCGACATTTAAATCGCCAATTCCTGCGCTGTATTGGACGCTAAAATACTACGCGAGGCTGAGACAGACGCAGCTAGCGTCCGCGGTGAGCGTCAGCTGAATTTCAGTTTTAATAACTGCTCAGTCCTCATCAAAAATGATTACAAGCATGCAATGAACCCAACTGTTAGTAACTAAAAACTGATTTACCTTAAGCCGAAACTAACTAACTAACCTAAGTAAACTAAGCTACTTTGCTGCCTACTAATAAGACCCGGAAAATTTCGTTTTCCCGTTATATTCATAATCTTGTTTTTTGTCATCCAGAATGAAATATAAAGTATACAACCTGAAAAATACAAATTCTAGCTCGGTTTTTTGTGTCTATGGTAAAAATACATCCCGGAAAAGAGCTTCGCAGGGATTTAAAAGAGTGTTTCTGGTGATAAAATAGTAAACAAAAACTCACAAAGTAATATTGCGTTGTACGAGTATTGGTTTTGTCAGCCTAACTGAGAATAAAGCCATCCAAAGTGAGAATCCTGCCTACGCTGACTGCGAAGGGCCTGGCTGCGTGCAGCCTTAGTCTATGGGCCATAGACCATACTCGTAAAGGACAAGCAAAGTTCACTGCCTTCGTATTCAGCGTAGGCAGGATTCTCACTTTGGATGGCTTTATTCTCAGGCTGACAAAACCAACACCACTCTAGTATATGCCACTTGCAGTGAGTAATTTATACAAACATCAGAAACTTAACGAGTGAATAAGAATCCTTTCCATCGTTAGCGGTAACGTGTAGGTATTTTACAGTGATGTATCCTAAGTTTACAAGGAAGTTGAACACCAGGGACATCTCTTTACGATTTTATAGTTAAATGGTAATTTGTAGCAGAAGTTTTATTGACGGCTGATGCAATAAACGTTTATTATTATATAGTAAAAAAGTCTTTGTTATACTTAACAACTCTTATACTCATTTTGTTATACTTGCTATACTTGTTATACTCAGCAATATTGAAAAGTTGCCACTCTATGCGCCAGTGAGCAATTTCTCTTGGCCTATTCTGAAATAAAAGATGCGAGAAAACTGATCAGGTAGCTTTAATCCGTCCAACCCTCGCACACCGCTCCCCCACTTTTCATTCCTCAACTCAAGTCTGTGTAGCTAGCTAAAGTTGCGTCACTCGCAAGGATTGAGAAACTTCTGTTGTCAAAAGTGGCGACCACAGACGGAATCTTCTGTGATGGCGACTTTTCGATGTTGCTGAGTATTTCTATATATAGGCGTAAGAAACAACGATTCAGATTATACTTATAAAAAACTGAATTCTTGGATAGTGAAATTTGCGAATCCGGTATAGCAGGAATATACATGCGCAAAAACATTTACAACCTCGATGAAGTAAAGTGCAAGGTCAAAACCACAATATACAAGCGAATACAGCTATAATGATAAAGCATAAAATTTAATAATCGTGTTTCATTCTAATAGTGTGGAGCAAAATAATCATCAGGCTGTACCGTAAGTTTTAAAAAAGATCGAGTAATGAAAAAAACAAATAAATCTAAGTCCTACAGAAGCCGCTTGTCTGAAGGTTAATCTTTTAAACGCTACGAGTACTAAATTATTTGTCTCACATTAATCTTAGACTTAAGAAAGGGCTAGGTCTGCAATTAAAAGATCGTAAAAGTAAAAAATCATGGCTGTTGGGATCAAACGGGAAAAGCATACATGTGAAACTAGTGAAAAATCTATAAAAAACACGTTGTATACGATTGCTACATATGAACTTTTGGGCGAACTGCTTGCTTGCAGTGTCCAGAAAACTATAGATTACGGTTTAACTGTTGAAATTCGTATAAATAAACTTTAGTTAGGCCTTTAATAATTCTGATCTTGTATCCTATATCAAACAGTTTACAATTTGTTAAGTGGTGTTTAAGAAAAATATTATATAAAACCAACGATCAAAGATCTTTTTACTTTTCCGCGTTTAATTGTTTTCTTTGTAAATTTGCAATTTGAATGGGCACACAGCCGCAGAATGATGTGGCTTAAAAGATTTGTCTCTGACACAAAGTCTCTTACAATCAGGCTAGATTCAGTCAGTATGGGGCAGATGCAGTAGACTCATAACTTAAGCAGTTAGCTCGTACGCAACTGAAACCATAGTTGGCCGCCCACCTGCACCTACAACTATTCTACTACAACTCATATAGTTGGTGACCTGTTCAAGCCGATTGAGTACGTTGTTCACCAGTTTCACTAGTTGACAGTTGACAATATCTATCCATTGAATTCATTAAACTGAACAGAAACTGCAATTTTTCAAAGAATTAACTTATCGTGCAAAAGTAAAAGATCGCCTAACTATATATACTACTATGAGTATTCAACAGAAAACACTACTGTAGAACTAAGCAGCATTAGCTAAAAGGAAATTAGAGCTAGAGCTTAGCTAGAAGCAGTTGCGGAGTATATGAAACAAACAGCGAAGCCTTTTAAGCTCCAAACAAAGCGAAGAATCTCAGTCAGAGCATTTGTGCATCATTCGAAATAAATTGTTATAAAGAAATATAATTCGCGTTTCATGAACATATATCTTTGTATCAGATAGCACAAAAGCGTGTTGGAGAGTGCATTAATCTTTATTACTGCTACCAGCGTATTTTTATACAGTACTTGATCAATCTTGATCACAAGATGTCACAAGATTTGTTTGGAAATTTCAGAGACAATTGTTTTTGGTTGATTATCTCGTAGACACGTTAATTATAACCTAGATGCTTAGATAGTAGCCAAAATTTTGTTTTAGTTCGTTGAATCGTTTCAGATTTTTTCGATTTAAACAATTTAATTCGAATGAAGTTAAGAAGAATAGTTAATTTTAGCAAAGTAGAACATGTAGACGAAAAATAAATATAAAAATGTTAAGTCAGAAATTTCTGATTTAGTTATGAATCAGACAGACTTGTATAATGTCCATACTTTCACATTATCATTTATCAGGTCTGCAATGGTAAAAAGAGGGAAAACTATTCTGATGGACGAGAAACTTCTTTCAGCAACTTTATGGAACCTCATGTGTAAAAAAGTTACTTACCACGGAGACTGAGCTGTTCATTCGACGATTATTTTTTGTCCAAAGTGCAGTAATCAAATCCGACCGACAAATACTTTCCATCGTTTGGATTAGCCCCGTCAGGCTTGACAGGATTCAGTTTCATACAGTTGCAATCATCACAGTAATTATCCCATGATGGTTTCTCGCTGTCAGGAGTATCTGACCAGTTATGCCGAGCTTGACTTGACTCTGCTTCTTCTCCCGTAGGCTGCATTAGAATAGTTTTCACTGCAGCTGGCAAACCACCTATGTTGCTGGCATGAACGCTTTTTGACAGTCCGTACTGGTCAGCCATTGCTTCTCCAACACTCAGTGCAAAGCATTTCACGCCTCTGCTGGCTGCTTGCAATTCAAAGTCACTTATTTTCTCCCTTTGACACTGTGGTACCTCCGAGTCCGTGAGCACCAGAATGGTGCGGTAGTCATTCCAAGATAAGGTTGCGTCGTTCAGCAGAAGAGCCATTAAATGATGCAGTGCATATATGTCTTTTTCTCTTTTTACTGATTGGACAATCTCCAAGCTTGTGAAGGATCTCAGCAGTTGAATTTTATCGGATACCTGCCAGACCACGCCAGGGTTCTTAATGACTGTCAAGGATTCTGAGAATGACACGCAGCATACGGAAATCTTCAATCGTTCAAATGCCTCGACTAGGGTCACTAAACTGTGGAGCAGCAGGGGTCTGGCGCTGATGGTGCTGCTGGTGAGAGCAACAGCAATGCCCATAGCAATTTTGACGCGTCGCTGTGATTCTATTGGCCGAAGCCAAATCAAGTTGTTTGCTCCGTTTGTCATGTACCAGTTCATTAACCCCCGAATGCTCAGCTTCTTGCCTCTAGCGGCTAGCCGATATCGCTTTCGGGAATTGGCAAAAATTCCCTGAAACTCTTTAAAAATTTGTATCCAAACCGACTCGGTCGTTTCCCTTATCAGCATCCAGCTTTCTTTCGCCTCTTTAGTTTCAGATTCAGAAAAATTGATGGTTTGATGAGATTTCAAATGCTCTGTTGGCAATAATGATGTTCGTTGAAGTGCTGGCAAGCATTTTGTGGCCTTTATGAATACCTTTATTCTTCGATCTGTAGTATCAACACCGCGTGGTTTCAACACTGTGGTATCAACTTCCCTTTCGGCACTTTCCAGCACTCCCCATTCTTCTAATACTTCTTTTTTGAAAGTTTCAGGAATCATAAATAGATTATTCCAGTCTTGCTCGGCTGGGGATTCGCTCCCGGTCTTCATAAAGCTTAGAGATGCAATAAAGTCGTCAGGAACAAACTGAGGTTCGGGTTCGTCAAGTGCAATGCTCCCGAATTCAATTGAACCAGCTTCATCACCAAGCAAAGCGTAATACGCTTCAGGTCTCTTGACATCTGCAAGCTGTCTTTTTGCTAACTGCGAAAATGACCGGAAATTGTTCGTGATCAGGAACAGCCATTGAGGGGTACATTGAATGTGCTCGCAGTAGAATTGCATCATGGCCTCGTCATCTGTGTGGCTACGGAGCCTGTGGAGCAGCTTGCGGAAGCTGTGTGGCATTATTGGCTTTTTAGCCTCAAACACGACGGCAGGAATATTTATCACGCATTCGTAGCGCTGGTTTTCCACCTGAAAGTTTCTGTCACCGGTCAGCACAACATCTGTAGGTATTCCATTCCTGCTCGCTTCTCTCAGAAGACGAAACAACAAGTAATTCAAACTCTCACTATAGCCTCTTTCAATGCATCGAAAGTCAATAAATATCAACGCCTTCTGTTCTTGCAGCCTGCTACTGGGACTCAAAACTCTGGAGCCGGAAGCTGGTACGCTCATTGCTTCTGCAAGTTGGAAAAGGTCTTCTGATTTTCTTTTTTGACACAGAAAAAAGTTGTAAAATTCAAGGTGACGAATGTTGTACCAGTTGGTTTCTTCCGCTTTAAATATTGCGATTTTCTTATTTCTTCGGACACGTTCGCGCCTCTCAGTTGGAGCAATCTCGGTTTTTAAGGAGTTGTCATTCGAATCCTCTCTGCTTTCGGTCTCGTGGAATTCACACTCTCCTGGAACATTTTTGCCGCTCATGTCGCATTGCAAGCTGCTTTCAGGCACTTGCTGCTTTTTATCCTCATCGGTCAGTTCCGATGCTCGCAGGAGGTAACCGCCACTTTCAGGTGTTGGCTTTTGTGGCTCAGAATCGGAACTTTCAGTGTCATCCGCAGTGCCACTTTCAGTATCATTTTCGGTATCATTTTGAGTTTCCTCTTCAACCGAAACAGAATCTTCAGCTGATCCTTGATTTGCAGCATCGTTTTCACTCAGTTCAAAGCCAAACCGTATCGTGCACGGATCGCCATCGAAATCATCATGTCCAACTTCTTTCATCTGTTGCTCCATAGAATCCTCAAGTGCGTTACCATTTGGTGAGTCATCATTTTGATCGTCATCTTCCAAATAGGAATTTTTTGGTTCCTGCACCAGCGGTCCATCATTATTGCCATGATGTTCTCCATGCAGGCTTGCATCATCTAAGCTAGCAAAACTAACTCGTCTCTCTATTGGCTCCGATCGCTTTTGATCTGTCGCAATATTCTCGTCCTGATTTTCTGATGGATATTCGGCAGCTTCAGGCTGTCTCTCCTTTGCTTCAGGCTGGCTCTCTATAGCTTCAGGTTGGCTCTCTTTAGCTTCAGGTTGGCTCTCTTTAGCTTCAGGCTGGCTCTCTTTAGCTTCAGGCTGGCTCTCTTTACCATCAGGTTGGCTCTCTTTAGCATCAGGTTGGCTCTCTTTACCATCAGGTTGGCTCTCTTTAGCATCAGGTTGGCTCTCTTTAACATCAGGTTGGCTCTCTTTAGCATCAGGTTGGCTCTCTTTAGCATCAGGTTGGCTCTCTTTAGCTTCAGGTTGGCTCTCTTTAGCATTAGGTTGGCTCTCTTTAGCTTCAGGTTGGCTCTCTTTAGCATCAGGTTGGCTCTCTTTAGCATCAGGTTGGCTCTCTTTAGCATCAGGTTGGCTCTCTTTAGCATCAGGTTGGCTCTCTTTAGCATCAGGTTGGCTCTCTTTAGCATCAGGTTGGCTCTCTTTAGCATCAGGTTGGCTCTCTTTAGCATCAGGTTGGCTCTCTTTAGCATCAGGTTGGCTCTCTTCGGATTCAAAGTGGCTCCGTTCAGCCTGAGGTTGGCTACTTGAAGTTACATGTTGGCTCTCTTCATTCTCAGAATTTTCAGTTGCTGATACTGGTTCTGCTGATACACTCTCTTCAGTTTTGGAGAAACTCTCTTTGATTTTAACTCTTTCGGTATCTGGTTCCTTTGAGCTATTTTCTCTTTGATATTCTTCAGCTTCAGACTGCTTGTTTTCAGCCTTTACTTCACTGCGTTCAGCTTCCTCGAGTACCTGATTTTCTTCAGCTTCTTGTTCATTGTCTTCTGCTTCTAGGTGATTGTCTTTGATTTCCGATCCACAAACTTCAGATTCTGGCTGATCGTCTGAAGCTTCTGCCTGCCTTTCTTCTGCTTCTGCCTTCTTTTCTTCCACCTCTTCCTGCTTTTCTTCAGCTTCTTCCTGCTTTTCTTCAGTTTCTTCCTGCTTTTCTTCAGTTTCTTCCTGCTTTTCTTCTTGCTTTTCTTCAGCCTCTTCCTGCTTTTCTTCTTGCTTTTCTTCAGCTTCTTCCTGCTTTTCTTCAGCTTCTTCCTGCTTTTCTTCAGTTTCTTCCTGCTTTTCTTCTTGCTTTTCTTCAGCCTCTTCCTGCTTTTCTTCTTGCTTTTCTTCAGCTTCTTCCTGCTTTTCTTCAGCTTCTTCCTGCTTTTCTTCAGTTTCTTCCTGCTTTTCTTCAGCTTCTTCCTGCTTTTCTTCAGTTTCTTCCTGCTTTTCTTCAGTTTCTTCCTGCTTTTCTTCTTGCTTTTCTTCAGCCTCTTCCTGCTTTTCTTCTTGCTTTTCTTCAGCTTCTTCCTGCTTTTCTTCAGCTTCTTCCTGCTTTTCTTCAGTTTCTTCCTGCTTTTCTTCTTGCTTTTCTTCAGCTTCTTCCTGCTTTTCTTCAGTTTCTTCCTGCTTTTCTTCTTGCTTTTCTTCAGCTTCTTCCTGCTTTTCTTCTTGCTTTTCTTCAGCTACTTCCTGCTTTTCTTCCTGCTTTTCTTCAGCTTCTTCCTGCTTTTCTTCAGCTTCTTCCTGCTTTTCTTCTTGCTTTTCTTCAGCTACTTCCTGCTTTTCTTCCTGCTTTTCTTCAGCTTCTTCCTGCTTTTCTTCAGCTTCTTCCTGCTTTTCTTCCTGTTTTTCTTCAGAGTTCACTTGCTCGTTCACTCGTTTTTCATGCTCCTCTTCTTCCCGTTTCTCTCCACAATCCGGTTCCTTTTGTTCAGTTTTTGGTTGCTCCTCTATGGATTCAGACTTCAGTTCAAAATTTTCTCGATCGCTATCATTTGCCGTTTCACGGTTCTTAAAAGTCTTACACTCGTTCTCAGTTTTTTGTGTTGCACAATCTCTGCTCGCTGAATCAACTTGATCATTTTCACAGGTGGTTTGTCCATATGTGTCAAGACCTTCGGAATTTTTACCCTGGTCATTGTTGTCACCGCAATACCGTCGACTATCTCCGTCGTCAAATTCGGATATCAATTTTTTGTTATTAGCTTCCTGCATCAGAGATTGGACTTTTTCGAGGCGCGACTTCATTGAATTCAGTTGCTGTCGGTTTTCTTCCGTCAAGTTCGTGTCAGAAAAGTTTGGCTCTTGATCTCCCCCGTGCTGCGTAGATTTTGCGGCGACGTAGTCTGACGCTATGCTGTCTACGATTCCGTTTTCAAACTTTGTCCTGGACTCTTCTCCGGAGGCATCACTGAACATGAACTCGAACTTTCCAGCGCACGTTTGGCCCTCCATTTCTACATGGTAGCACGCGGAAGCTCGAAACTCTCCATCCTTCTCAGTTTCTCCAGAAACCAACATTTTCTTGACGGGACTGTTCTCCGTTGTTAGGGGAGATTTTTCGTTCCATATTCTGTTGAAAAAGTCGCGGATCCCTTGTATGCAATTAGCGATAAAATCTATGCCTGCCATTATTCCATGCATGATAGCTCGTCCAACTTTAAGCAGTGAATCTGTGACACGAAGTACAATGTTCCAGATTCCTTCCGAATTTTCAATCTTCTCTTCTAAGCTTTTGATTTTAGAATCAAGGCTCTTCTCGATGTCGCTAAAGAACTCTGTGACTTTGTTGACGACTTTTTCGATGAAAGTTTTTATGTTTTCGCTAATTTCAAAGTTGAAATTCCAGTCAATTGTTGGTACGAAGCCGCGAAGGCCGAAGCAAATATAACCTGAAACTTTTAGCGTGTGAAGAATTTCAAATGTTCCGGAAATCTTAAAGCATTTTCTGCTGCTGTCGAGTTCGATTTTCACGCCAACGCACAAGAAGAGAAACTTTATTCGAGCACTTGAATAAAACTTCACACCGTCCTGCCTGTTGACTAGAAAGTTGATATACGGGCCCGTTTCAGCGGGCTGGTCGAACTCCGATATTTCAAGAAGTTGCAGAATTCTGACAGGCTTTTTAACCAATCCGCCAAACTGTAGCCGTGGATTTTTAGGATCTCCCCACGAAATTTCTCCCCACAGAGCTACAGTTGCACCAAACCAAGTTATCGAAGCGTCAAGTTTTACTACTGGTCCGGAAAAATCAAAAGAAGTTACGAAACCAGCCACATCACTTCCTTTACCGTCAGATTCATGAGTTTTTTCACTGGTTTTGCCCTCACAACTTTGCTCCTGAGCCTGGCTAATTCTCTGGACGAATTCTGCTCGATCCGGAAATTTAACATTCTCCAGACTAAATCTAGGCGCGATGTACAAGAAAAACAAGTGATCGAATGCAGGAAGAAGTAGTCGAGCCACCTCAAGATCAATTTCTCCTTCAAAAACTTTTAATAAGTCAACGAGACTAAGTGGCTCTTTTACACTACCATCATAATAGAAATAAAAATTTGCTGCTACTATCAAGCCATCCACCACTTGAACAGTCAATCCAAGTTCAGTTTGGAAAAGCTTCACTTCTACTTGAATCTGAAAAGATATTGCTTTCTTTAACTGCAGCCCAAACTCAGCCGAAAGCTTTCTCACAGTCAAACACTTAAGACCAAACGGAGTGGGCCATGCCGTTCCATCATCACCTCTGAGCTCCAGTCTGCCACTCACGGACTTTTTAGCTGTTTTTACTTCCAGAGAACCTGCCAAAGCAGCGTTGTGAAACTCTGAGCACTTGAAGTTTGTTGGCAGGGGAAACTTTAGACTGACGTCAAGGCAAAAATCAACTTTTGAATTCACCTTAACAAGTCGAAGCTCAGCATTCAAAACTAGTTTTTTGGTCAACCTACATTCTCCGAGAGAGGCGACCAATGCAGCCTTTGATCTATGCACCACTAGGTTGGCAGAAAATTGACTGCCGTCCAAATTGAGTACAGTATATAACCAATTGTCAGGCATCTGCGCCGTGATCGAAAATACCGCTATTAACTTCGAGACTTTTTTCGATTGAACGAAATTTGGCAAATCGGTTGAACCAAACGACATTACTTTCTGCAAATCATTAAACAGCTCCCGACACTTTGAGGCACAGTCAAGCTTCCTTGAATGCAAGAATAAAAATAACTTGATGTCCTTAAACGTAGGGAGACAATCAATGCTATCCAAAAATTCCAGCTTGCTCCAAATCGAACTCAATTTTTCGTCTTGCTTATACATCAAGCCAATTAAATAAAGCTGCTTTTTTCCAGGTTTTGTGCCAGCGACGGCCACCTGAAAGCGATCCAAGTCAGATGACAAAACAAAAGTCTTCCTTCTCCAATTCACTTTCACAATCAAAGAATTTTCAGGCAGAGGAACTTCTCCAAATTTATCTAATAAAGGCTTCACGCTCCAGTCTTCCTCATCGTCATCAATAGGTGCAAAATCACAAAAAGATAACGATTTCGAGCCCGTCCGATCAATGCTCTTTAGAGAGCCAATAAAATCAGAGTTGAATATCAATTCTTTCTCTTCTGCATTCAAAAGCATCCAAAAATCGGAATTAAACAACCTAAACAAACAAAAAGCCGATACTTTCCATTTATTTCCTAACGGTAGCCCACCTGAATAATTCTTTGAATCATCACCAGAGGAAACGTAATCGATTTTCGATTCTTGTGAAGAAGCAGCATTCTTTTTTACGTCTCCGTAACAAATTTTGAAGCCCAGACAAGCTATTTCAAACTTTTCTACGCTTGACTTGAACCCACAACGAACTTCAAAATCAAAGTCGCAAAAATGGAGATCCCGCGTCATCTCCATGTCCAAGGCAAGCATTTTGATTGTGAAGTCGAATGGCAGGTCCAAATCATTGATTTTACCTGCCGTATCCCTAAGCGGTAGCAGAGCCGATGCCAGGTCTCCAATACTGTAGTTCACCGACTTTTTCGGAACTTTTAGCCTCCACTTTGCATTTTTGCTTATGGGTAGCTCAGCTTCACAATTGTCCAGTTGGAACACTTTTGCAGTGCGTTGGTTGCCAAACTCGAGACTAAACGATATCTTTGCAGACGTAAACGTCTCCTTGATGTCAACATCCTTATTTTCGTTCATATTGCTTGCAATTAGCTTGACATCTTTTAGCCTAAACTTCAAATCCTCGCTGCCTATCTCTAGCTCGTTGAGTTGAAGGACAAACTTCCAACGGTCAGGCTGTATTCTCTCCTTCCAAGACATGAACAGGTTGATGTGGGTCACTTCCAATTTGAAGTCTGGCATAGAACTCATGCCCAGAAGCGACATGAGCAGTTCGTTCAACTTTATCGGCTGTTCTAGTGCTTGCGGCTCAAGCTGCGCTTCTGCGTCAGGCTGAAACGATTCGGGAAGAGCTAGTAGCCACGAGTTCTCACCATCTTCATTCTTTCCGTATTTGAAGGCCACCTTTCCGACTTCGTACTTTGCAATTAAAAGTTGAGCCGTTACTTTGAAGTCTTTCATGCCCTCGACGCTGTTCCAGTTGATGGACAAGTTAAGATTCTTTAGTTCCATCATTTCAGTGAATGGGAATCGGAAAGAGGGCATTGTTGCGCTCACAGCCACGCTGTGTTTGCTATCTGATTCGCCAGTAGTAGATTCGGTATTCAATTTCTCAGTCTTTGATTCAACAGCTTTGTCTTCATGCTTTTCGTCACCTGTTTGTACAGGCGAAGCTTGCGACGCCTTTTCTTTAACATGCTTTTTTCTCTCGTTTTTGTACTCAACCTTTATCTGCTGGAACTTCATCTCGGATAGAAACTCTGTTTTGCTCACACCGGCTTCTACATCTAACAGGGACTCAAACGACTCCACTATGTTTGCGAGGCTCAAATCTGAATTGCACTCCGATGTGAGAGAGAAAATAGTTTCTTTTTCGTTTGAATTTAAATCCGCTTTGTATCCGAGTGGTGGCAAACGAAGAAATTTTAGCTCTCCTTCAAGAGTAACATGATACTTTGGCGAATCTGCTTTGCTCTGTTGTGGCTGTTGTGTCTTTTTACTCAACGAATCACTGCTCGACTTTGATTGTTCCTCTTTTTCCGTTTTTGTACCAGACACTGGGGCTGGTGCTCCTTCAATGGAAGCTGCTGGAGCTGCTACAGGCTTTGCACCGAGACTTGCTGATACAGAAAGCTTTGTGTTATTGAACTGCATAGCCAATTTGTGCATTTCAAAGTTCATTTGAGTCAATTGCAGTTGAAACTCTCCTTTCCTTTCTGTCAAGTCGATGTGTGCATCAAACAGTTTAGCTGGATCCCACTTTAGCATCAGATTGGGCAGCTGTTCTGGCTGAAGGTCCAAAAGATCCGCAACAACTTTGGCTACATTTAAAGTCTTTTCTTGAGGCTTTCTAGCTAGCATTGACTCGCGAGATTCCTCAGCATCACATTCGCTGGCTACGAGTGCACACTTTTCGACGTTGGCTTTGTCGCCAACTTCACTTGTCGAACTGTTTTCTGGAGAAGTCGGCTTTTCATCGCTCTCAATAGTTTGTTCGTTTGGCTGAATTGATTCATCTATTTTATTTAGAGCAGCGTCTCTTAGTTCGCCGAATGAAGGATTAAGACAGCCGACGAGACCAGATTGAAATTCCGATCTGAGTTCCAAAACACAGCGCTCGTTATTAACAACTAGCACCATCTTAATGGGGAGAGTAAATATGTTCAGAAAACAGAAGCCCACTACTTCCCAACCGTTTGTATCTGGGATTTGATTTGTATTGTCGGAATTTCCTTCTTGACGCTTATTTGTTTCACTCTTGTCCTTCTCTGATTGTTATTATCCGCTTCATGTTGCTCGTTTGACTCGATGCTCTTCTTAGCGACGGAAGTTTCTGTCACGCTTTTCTTAAGGAGCAAAATCTTCACTCCGAATATGATTTGATCGATAAACTTAAAGCTAGACTGCAACTCTCCTACCACTTCAAAATCAAAGTCGCAAAAATGGAGATCCCGCGTCATCTCCATGTCCAAGGCAAGCATTTTGATTGTCAAGTCGAATGGCAGGTCCAAATCATTGATTTTACCTGCCGTATCCCTAAGCGGTAGCAGAGCCGATGCCAGGTCTCCAATACTGTAGTTCACCGACTTTTTCGGAACTTTTAGCCTCCACTTTGCATTTTTGCTTATAGGTAGCTCAGCTTCACAATTGTCCAACTGGAACACTTTTGCAGTGCGTTGGTTGCCAAACTCGAGACTAAACGATATCTTTGCAGACGTAAACGTCTCCTTAATGTCAACATCCTTATTTTCGTTCATATTGCTTGCAATTAGCTTGACATCTTTTAGCTTAAACTTCAAATCCTCGCTGCCTATCTCTAGCTCGTTGAGTTGAAGGACAAACTTCCAACGGTCAGGCTGTATTCTCTCCTTCCAAGACATGAACAGGTTGATGTGGGTCACTTCCAATTTGAAGTCTGGCATAGAACTCATGCCCAGAAGCGACATGAGCAGTTCGTTCAACTTTATCGGCTGTTCTAGTGCTTGCGGCTCAAGCTGCGCTTCTGCGTCAGGCTGAAACGATTCGGGAAGAGCTAGTAGCCACGAGTTCTCACCATCTTCATTCTTTCCGTATTTGAAGGCCACCTTTCCGACTTCGTACTTTGCAATTAAAAGTTGAGCCGTTACTTTGAAGTCTTTCATGCCCTCGACGCTGTTCCAGTTGATGGACAAGTTAAGATTCTTTAGTTCCATCATTTCAGTGAATGGGAATCGGAAAGAGGGCATTGTTGCGCTCACAGCCACGCTGTGTTTGCTATCTGATTCGCCAGTAGTAGATTCGGTATTCAATTTCTCAGTCTTTGATTCAACAGCTTTGTCTTCATGCTTTTCGTCACCTGTTTGTACAGGCGAAGCTTGCGACGCCTTTTCTTTAACATGCTTTTTTCTCTCGTTTTTGTACTCAACCTTTATCTGCTGGAACTTCATCTCGGATAGAAACTCTGTTTTGCTCACACCGGCTTCTACATCTAACAGGGACTCAAACGACTCCACTATGTTTGCGAGGCTCAAATCTGAATTGCACTCCGATGTGAGAGAGAAAATAGTTTCTTTTTCGTTTGAATTTAAATCCGCTTTGTATCCGAGTGGTGGCAAACGAAGAAATTTTAGCTCTCCTTCAAGAGTAACATGATACTTTGGCGAATCTGCTTTGCTCTGTTGTGGCTGTTGTGTCTTTTTACTCAACGAATCACTGCTCGACTTTGATTGTTCCTCTTTTTCCGTTTTTGTACCAGACACTGGGGCTGGTGCTCCTTCAATGGAAGCTGCTGGAGCTGCTACAGGCTTTGCACCGAGACTTGCTGATACAGAAAGCTTTGTGTTATTGAACTGCATAGCCAATTTGTGCATTTCAAAGTTCATTTGAGTCAATTGCAGTTGAAACTCTCCTTTCCTTTCTGTCAAGTCGATGTGTGCATCAAACAGTTTAGCTGGATCCCACTTTAGCATCAGATTGGGCAGCTGTTTTGGCTGAAGGTCCAAAAGATCCGCAACAACTTTGGCTACATTTAAAGTCTTTTCTTGAGGCTTTCTAGCTAGCATTGACTCGCGAGATTCCTCAGCATCACATTCGCTGGCTACGAGTGCACACTTTTCGACGTTGGCTTTGTCGCCAACTTCACTTGTCGAACTGTTTTCTGGAGAAGTCGGCTTTTCATCGCTCTCAATAGTTTGTTCGTTTGGCTGAATTGATTCATCTATTTTATTTAGAGCAGCGTCTCTTAGTTCGCCGAATGAAGGATTAAGACAGCCGACGAGACCAGATTGAAATTCCGATCTGAGTTCCAAAACACAGCGCTCGTTATTAACAACTAGCACCATCTTAATGGGGAGAGTAAATATGTTCAGAAAACAGAAGCCCACTACTTCCCAACCGTTTGTATCTGGGATTTGATTTGTATTGTCGGAATTTCCTTCTTGACGCTTATTTGTTTCACTCTTGTCCTTCTCTGATTTGTTATTATCCGCTTCATGTTGCTCGTTTGACTCGATGCTCTTCTTAGCGACGGAAGTTTCTGTCACGCTTTTCTTAAGGAGCAAAATCTTCACTCCGAATATGATTTGATCGATAAACTTAAAGCTAGACTGCAACTCTCCTACCACTTCAAAATCAAAGTCGCAAAAATGGAGATCCCGCGTCATCTCCATGTCCAAGGCAAGCATTTTGATTGTCAAGTCGAATGGCAGGTCCAAATCATTGATTTTACCTGCCGTATCCCTAAGCGGTAGCAGAGCCGATGCCAGGTCTCCAATACTGTAGTCACCGACTTTTTCGGAACTTTTAGCCTCCACTTTGCATTTTTGCTTATAGGTAGCTCAGCTTCACAATTGTCCAACTGGAACACTTTTGCAGTGCGTTGGTTGCCAAACTCGAGACTAAACGATATCTTTGCAGACGTAAACGTCTCCTTAATGTCAACATCCTTATTTTCGTTCATATTGCTTGCAATTAGCTTGACATCTTTTAGCTTAAACTTCAAATCCTCGCTGCCTATCTCTAGCTCGTTGAGTTGAAGGACAAACTTCCAACGGTCAGGCTGTATTCTCTCCTTCCAAGACATGAACAGGTTGATGTGGGTCACTTCCAATTTGAAGTCTGGCATAGAACTCATGCCCAGAAGCGACATGAGCAGTTCGTTCAACTTTATCGGCTGTTCTAGTGCTTGCGGCTCAAGCTGCGCTTCTGCGTCAGGCTGAAACGATTCGGGAAGAGCTAGTAGCCACGAGTTCTCACCATCTTCATTCTTTCCGTATTTGAAGGCCACCTTTCCGACTTCGTACTTTGCAATTAAAAGTTGAGCCGTTACTTTGAAGTCTTTCATGCCCTCGACGCTGTTCCAGTTGATGGACAAGTTAAGATTCTTTAGTTCCATCATTTCAGTGAATGGGAATCGGAAAGAGGGCATTGTTGCGCTCACAGCCACGCTGTGTTTGCTATCTGATTCGCCAGTAGTAGATTCGGTATTCAATTTCTCAGTCTTTGATTCAACAGCTTTGTCTTCATGCTTTTCGTCACCTGTTTGTACAGGCGAAGCTTGCGACGCCTTTTCTTTAACATGCTTTTTTCTCTCGTTTTTGTACTCAACCTTTATCTGCTGGAACTTCATCTCGGATAGAAACTCTGTTTTGCTCACACCGGCTTCTACATCTAACAGGGACTCAAACGACTCCACTATGTTTGCGAGGCTCAAATCTGAATTGCACTCCGATGTGAGAGAGAAAATAGTTTCTTTTTCGTTTGAATTTAAATCCGCTTTGTATCCGAGTGGTGGCAAACGAAGAAATTTTAGCTCTCCTTCAAGAGTAACATGATACTTTGGCGAATCTGCTTTGCTCTGTTGTGGCTGTTGTGTCTTTTTACTCAACGAATCACTGCTCGACTTTGATTGTTCCTCTTTTTCCGTTTTTGTACCAGACACTGGGGCTGGTGCTCCTTCAATGGAAGCTGCTGGAGCTGCTACAGGCTTTGCACCGAGACTTGCTGATACAGAAAGCTTTGTGTTATTGAACTGCATAGCCAATTTGTGCATTTCAAAGTTCATTTGAGTCAATTGCAGTTGAAACTCTCCTTTCCTTTCTGTCAAGTCGATGTGTGCATCAAACAGTTTAGCTGGATCCCACTTTAGCATCAGATTGGGCAGCTGTTTGGCTGAAGGTCCAAAAGATCCGCAACAACTTTGGCTACATTTAAAGTCTTTTCTTGAGGCTTTCTAGCTAGCATTGACTCGCGAGATTCCTCAGCATCACATTCGCTGGCTACGAGTGCACACTTTTCGACGTTGGCTTTGTCGCCAACTTCACTTGTCGAACTGTTTTCTGGAGAAGTCGGCTTTTCATCGCTCTCAATAGTTTGTTCGTTTGGCTGAATTGATTCATCTATTTTATTTAGAGCAGCGTCTCTTAGTTCGCCGAATGAAGGATTAAGACAGCCGACGAGACCAGATTGAAATTCCGATCTGAGTTCCAAAACACAGCGCTCGTTATTAACAACTAGCACCATCTTAATGGGGAGAGTAAATATGTTCAGAAAACAGAAGCCCACTACTTCCCAACCGTTTGTATCTGGGATTTGATTTGTATTGTCGGAATTTCCTTCTTGACGCTTATTTGTTTCACTCTTGTCCTTCTCTGATTTGTTATTATCCGCTTCATGTTGCTCGTTTGACTCGATGCTCTTCTTAGCGACGGAAGTTTCTGTCACGCTTTTCTTAAGGAGCAAAATCTTCACTCCGAATATGATTTGATCGATAAACTTAAAGCTAGACTGCAACTCTCCTACCACTTCAAAATCAAAGTCGCAAAAATGGAGATCCCGCGTCATCTCCATGTCCAAGGCAAGCATTTTGATTGTCAAGTCGAATGGCAGGTCCAAATCATTGATTTTACCTGCCGTATCCCTAAGCGGTAGCAGAGCCGATGCCAGGTCTCCAATACTGTAGTCCACCGACTTTTTCGGAACTTTTAGCCTCCACTTTGCATTTTTGCTTATAGGTAGCTCAGCTTCACAATTGTCCAACTGGAACACTTTTGCAGTGCGTTGGTTGCCAAACTCGAGACTAAACGATATCTTTGCAGACGTAAACGTCTCCTTAATGTCAACATCCTTATTTTCGTTCATATTGCTTGCAATTAGCTTGACATCTTTTAGCTTAAACTTCAAATCCTCGCTGCCTATCTCTAGCTCGTTGAGTTGAAGGACAAACTTCCAACGGTCAGGCTGTATTCTCTCCTTCCAAGACATGAACAGGTTGATGTGGGTCACTTCCAATTTGAAGTCTGGCATAGAACTCATGCCCAGAAGCGACATGAGCAGTTCGTTCAACTTTATCGGCTGTTCTAGTGCTTGCGGCTCAAGCTGCGCTTCTGCGTCAGGCTGAAACGATTCGGGAAGAGCTAGTAGCCACGAGTTCTCACCATCTTCATTCTTTCCGTATTTGAAGGCCACCTTTCCGACTTCGTACTTTGCAATTAAAAGTTGAGCCGTTACTTTGAAGTCTTTCATGCCCTCGACGCTGTTCCAGTTGATGGACAAGTTAAGATTCTTTAGTTCCATCATTTCAGTGAATGGGAATCGGAAAGAGGGCATTGTTGCGCTCACAGCCACGCTGTGTTTGCTATCTGATTCGCCAGTAGTAGATTCGGTATTCAATTTCTCAGTCTTTGATTCAACAGCTTTGTCTTCATGCTTTTCGTCACCTGTTTGTACAGGCGAAGCTTGCGACGCCTTTTCTTTAACATGCTTTTTTCTCTCGTTTTTGTACTCAACCTTTATCTGCTGGAACTTCATCTCGGATAGAAACTCTGTTTTGCTCACACCGGCTTCTACATCTAACAGGGACTCAAACGACTCCACTATGTTTGCGAGGCTCAAATCTGAATTGCACTCCGATGTGAGAGAGAAAATAGTTTCTTTTTCGTTTGAATTTAAATCCGCTTTGTATCCGAGTGGTGGCAAACGAAGAAATTTTAGCTCTCCTTCAAGAGTAACATGATACTTTGGCGAATCTGCTTTGCTCTGTTGTGGCTGTTGTGTCTTTTTACTCAACGAATCACTGCTCGACTTTGATTGTTCCTCTTTTTCCGTTTTTGTACCAGACACTGGGGCTGGTGCTCCTTCAATGGAAGCTGCTGGAGCTGCTACAGGCTTTGCACCGAGACTTGCTGATACAGAAAGCTTTGTGTTATTGAACTGCATAGCCAATTTGTGCATTTCAAAGTTCATTTGAGTCAATTGCAGTTGAAACTCTCCTTTCCTTTCTGTCAAGTCGATGTGTGCATCAAACAGTTTAGCTGGATCCCACTTTAGCATCAGATTGGGCAGCTGTTCTGGCTGAAGGTCCAAAAGATCCGCAACAACTTTGGCTACATTTAAAGTCTTTTCTTGAGGCTTTCTAGCTAGCATTGACTCGCGAGATTCCTCAGCATCACATTCGCTGGCTACGAGTGCACACTTTTCGACGTTGGCTTTGTCGCCAACTTCACTTGTCGAACTGTTTTCTGGAGAAGTCGGCTTTTCATCGCTCTCAATAGTTTGTTCGTTTGGCTGAATTGATTCATCTATTTTATTTAGAGCAGCGTCTCTTAGTTCGCCGAATGAAGGATTAAGACAGCCGACGAGACCAGATTGAAATTCCGATCTGAGTTCCAAAACACAGCGCTCGTTATTAACAACTAGCACCATCTTAATGGGGAGAGTAAATATGTTCAGAAAACAGAAGCCCACTACTTCCCAACCGTTTGTATCTGGGATTTGATTTGTATTGTCGGAATTTCCTTCTTGACGCTTATTTGTTTCACTCTTGTCCTTCTCTGATGTGTTATTATCCGCTTCATGTTGCTCGTTTGACTCGATGCTCTTCTTAGCGACGGAAGTTTCTGTCACGCTTTTCTTAAGGAGCAAAATCTTCACTCCGAATATGATTTGATCGATAAACTTAAAGCTAGACTGCAACTCTCCTACCACTTCAAAATCAAAGTCGCAAAAATGGAGATCCCGCGTCATCTCCATGTCCAAGGCAAGCATTTTGATTGTCAAGTCGAATGGCAGGTCCAAATCATTGATTTTACCTGCCGTATCCCTAAGCGGTAGCAGAGCCGATGCCAGGTCTCCAATACTGTAGTCCACCGACTTTTTCGGAACTTTTAGCCTCCACTTTGCATTTTTGCTTATAGGTAGCTCAGCTTCACAATTGTCCAACTGGAACACTTTTGCAGTGCGTTGGTTGCCAAACTCGAGACTAAACGATATCTTTGCAGACGTAAACGTCTCCTTAATGTCAACATCCTTATTTTCGTTCATATTGCTTGCAATTAGCTTGACATCTTTTAGCTTAAACTTCAAATCCTCGCTGCCTATCTCTAGCTCGTTGAGTTGAAGGACAAACTTCCAACGGTCAGGCTGTATTCTCTCCTTCCAAGACATGAACAGGTTGATGTGGGTCACTTCCAATTTGAAGTCTGGCATAGAACTCATGCCCAGAAGCGACATGAGCAGTTCGTTCAACTTTATCGGCTGTTCTAGTGCTTGCGGCTCAAGCTGCGCTTCTGCGTCAGGCTGAAACGATTCGGGAAGAGCTAGTAGCCACGAGTTCTCACCATCTTCATTCTTTCCGTATTTGAAGGCCACCTTTCCGACTTCGTACTTTGCAATTAAAAGTTGAGCCGTTACTTTGAAGTCTTTCATGCCCTCGACGCTGTTCCAGTTGATGGACAAGTTAAGATTCTTTAGTTCCATCATTTCAGTGAATGGGAATCGGAAAGAGGGCATTGTTGCGCTCACAGCCACGCTGTGTTTGCTATCTGATTCGCCAGTAGTAGATTCGGTATTCAATTTCTCAGTCTTTGATTCAACAGCTTTGTCTTCATGCTTTTCGTCACCTGTTTGTACAGGCGAAGCTTGCGACGCCTTTTCTTTAACATGCTTTTTTCTCTCGTTTTTGTACTCAACCTTTATCTGCTGGAACTTCATCTCGGATAGAAACTCTGTTTTGCTCACACCGGCTTCTACATCTAACAGGGACTCAAACGACTCCACTATGTTTGCGAGACTTAGTACTGAATCGTCAGTGATAGATCCGGTGATACTTAGAACTTGTTTCGAAATATTCAGCGTCAGTTTTACTTTATTTATGCCGAGTTTTTCAGTATTTTGTTGCGATCCGTCATTTATTTCTATAATATTGAGCAGGCAGTCCATAAAGCTTCCATTTTCCTGTATGGCACTGCTTTCTGCTGTTAATACAATATCTGACCCTGTTCTGAATTCGACAGTATATTTGAGCCGAAGGGTTAATGCGAGAATGAAGTCACCTGAAATTTCGACCCTGCAGTCAGTTTTAGTTTCAGAAAATTTTGCTTTCAGTTTCGTGTCCTCATACTGCATATTCGAAATTAATTCCTGGCACAAGTTGAAATTTTCAACTTTCCCTTCCAAATCCCATTCTCTGCTTTCTCTGTCATTCGCTTCTTCTATTCTCTGCTCCCCGTGTATATTATCGATCGCTCCAATTATTGAGGTTTCAGAAACTAGCAGGGCTTCGGTCTCTCCACAGAGTTTTGCAAGGATCGTTTGCAAATTTAGGCAGGATTTTTGTTCTGAATTGGCAGCATTCAACTCCATTCCGTTTTCTCCGATGTTACACGTGACCTTTGCGAGTTGTAAGTCGAAGGCAAATAATGTACCATATATTTCAAATTTCCATTGCTCTTCTTGATATTCCATATGCAAGGTAGCATTTTTAATGCTCACTTGACCTGAAAACTCCGGCAGCCGAATAGAATTCGAGAAAGTTACTTCAAGGGAAATTTGTGTTCTTTTGTCTTGAAGTATCATAGTTTTGACAGATAGCGTTATGTTTTGAGGCTTTGTAAAAAAGTTATTGCTTTGAAGTGCTTCAGTCAATTCTGGCTTTTCGTAGCTAAGCACTGACAGCACTGTCAGCAGATCGATCTCTTGTTCCACTGCGAACGAGTCAATGGACATGGAGCTTTCACTTAATTTTGCTTTAACGTTTATGAATGCAGATTTAAAAACCTTTGCAGAAAACTCGAGAATTGGCCCAGGTGTCGAGGAGACTCTGAGTTTTGCATGGCTGAGATGCAGAAACCGGAGAATGCACCATTCACCGCGAAGATCAAGTTCGAGGATACAGTTGTCTTCACGTACTTTATCAGTACTGCTACTAGTCATCAGCTGTAGCTTTGGAGATTCGGCCTCTTTTTGACCTTTGAGGTATTCTTTGGAAATGTATTGCAAGAGCAGCCTCTCCATATAGTCTTTGTCTGAGTGATTAGAAACCAATTTGACTTCACCTGCTCTCTGAAGACAGACAGTCACCCGAAGGCCACTGTGGACAGCACAAATAAGCATGTCACCATTTATCTGCAGTTCGCCACATTTATCTTGCAAATTTAGTGTCATTTTGCTCTCTTTATTAGAAAGCTTCATATTGGCGTTGAGCCCAAACGGTGATTTCCAGTGTCCATCGGTTATTTTGATTTTCACAGTTCCAAAATTTGTTTGGGCTTTTTTTGTTTGCCAAAAGCTGATTGCTGGCGCCTCAGCTGTGAATTTACTCGGTGCTTTAAAGTAATTCGGAAAACAGAGCTGAAGAGCTGGTAGTAAATCAAGAGTAGCAAACTTGTCTGTTTGTTCGGCATGAGGGTTTTCGCTTGTCAAGTGCACATTAAACTCGCCACTTGTCAGCAGGCCAATCATGCTGGTTAGTTTCCAATTGGCAGGTGACTTTGAAATATTGATAACCAGCGTAGCATTCTTAACATTTACTCCACTCAAAATTCCGTTGCCACCCTGCAATTCTGCTTTTTCTGGTTTCAGTTCATTCGCTTTATTAATATGACATCTGTATTCCCCTGACTGAAACTTAATGCATTTGAGATCGTCCAAATAGCCAATGTGCGAAAGAGTTTTCCTGCTCAAAAAGTCTTCCAACTGAAGATTTGTACTGGATGCTTGAATATCGAGGCACATGGTTTTTTCACCAATAGGACTGTGCAGCTTCCATTTCAGTTCGTTGATTCGTTGATCCTCGATTATCCCAGACAGAGTCCACCGTTCCAGTCCTCCTGGTGGGTTCAAGGCGAGGCTGGAGCAAGTTAACTGCACATCTCGGGACCAGATCGAACTAAAAATCTTGTTTTTAAACGGCTCACTTTCCATTTTCAAACGCACTTGCGCTTCTGGATTTTCCTCTAAGCGGGCAATCGCATTCCGCCTCCTGCAGAATATGGGCGCATCTTTCAATAGGCCAATTGGACTGCATGTTTCGGAAAGAAGCTCGAAAATTTCAGATAGGGGCTTCTTCAGTTCCACAGAAGCCAGTTTCATTGCAGGTAGCTCGAACTTTAGTAGTTGAATTTTACCTGAGAAATTTCGATGCTGTCCAAAGTTTTTCTCGTTGAAAATTGCTTCTAGACTGGGTACAAAATCTGACCAGGAATCGGGCAGCAGGTCAGTTACTGCTTTTGAGTCCTTTATATGCGAAATTGCATTTATCTGCTTTTGTAACCACCTAAATCCAAGTTGACTTTTGTCTTTCAGAAAGGCATCTACTAAAAGTTTCACTAGCTTTACTTTTAAAGGTTCTACTAGAGCTCCTGGCTCAATCAGTACCTGCGTGCCACACAAAGCATCACAATCAACATCGAATCTTGGGCAATATATCTGTATGCACCGATTTTTGAAGGACTCAGATAGCTGACTGCCATTTGATCTTTGGTCAGTAGTTGTGCAAATGAGTGCAAAACCCTCGCAAGGCTTGAGTTTGTGCTCAGTAGATTTGCCAGCTGCTAGTTCATGCGTGTATAGATAAGAGTCTCGTTCTCCAAGAGAGTTCAGCCGCTCAAGTACTTCTGGGCGAGCCAAGTCCACTCCGTCGAGGAGCACCCATGCTCCTTCTTTCAATGCTGATAGCAAGGGGCCGTCGATAAATTTGAATCCGTCATTTTTATATTTTTCACTGCCGATTGCACTCTCACCGACAATCTTTTTTAGATTTTTGAGTTTCTTTTTTTGAGATGTCGGCTTGTGTTCAGCATGCCTTTTTATCTTCGCAGTCTTTGGAGCAATAATTTGAATTGCATCATCTGGATACCTTTTTGCCATTGTTGCTGCCAAACTTTGCGCATTTTTTCTTTGATCGTCACCGGTTTCTTGCAGATCAGTGGGTGCGATTCCGCCAAGCAGATCAGCAATGCTTGTTTCGGCGTGGATGGGGATGAAGTAAATCTTCTTTTTAAGGCGCCGGGCAAGCTCGAAAACTGCACTAGTTTTACCCGAGGCTGGGGGACCCGTCAGCAGGCAAACCTTCTTTGCCGCTATTGAAGCGTGTAGTAATGAAAGCAGTCTTTGAGTCGGCTTTACCTTCCGAAGACTATCTCGTGAGTGAATGACTTCTCCGATATCAAGGTGCGATGGCAGCATACAATCGTCTGACAGAGCTTCGCCAAGCTGGCCTGAGATCGCCTCAGGATCGCATTCATGGTAAACTATTCGCAAAGCAGCTCCAATCGGATCAGAGCCGCGCATGACATCGGTTAGGTCAGCAACTTTTTCCACATCCCTAATGTTGAACCTACGAGCTGTATTATTCGTCGAAAAGTCTAATATTTTCAGGTGGTACTGAATTACTCGTTAAACTTCTCCATGAAACCTATTCGCAAATCTTTCTCTAATAATCAAAGCCGTATCTTCTCTCGACATCGCCTCAATGTGCACATTCAGGAGCAGTTTGGTTAACGATGATGACAGATTCTGTCTGCCTCCACCCACTGACACCGGGTTCATTGTGCAGACGAATTGCACCTGGAAAGACACATTCCATTTACTCGTAGTTAATGTTCTGAAAACATGTACAATATTAATATTGCACGTAAACAGTTAGTACACTAAAATTAAGTGCATTGTAAAATCTATGCATTGAACAATGGCTGGATCACATATCCATTTACCGTGTATCAATATGACATAATCAATTATAAGTTAAACAAAATTTATAGTGTATGTTGTCTCTAGAATCATTGCGCAAATCCCTGACACTTTATTTTAAAGTATACGTTTCCGGGTAAACTGATGCACGATTGGTCGAGACATAAGTGGGGCAGTTGATAAACAATAAACAAGTTTAGGCGAGAGTGAATCGTGCACAATGTGGGGCAGAGTGCACAGTGTACGCCTATATTTATGTACTCGTAAATATTTCAATACAGTTTGTGTTGATTGCGTGACTACCTCTAACGACACTTCTAACGGCCTCTAAAGGCCGCGTATCTACATTTAAACTTAAATTACTTTGCATTAAACAGAGCCTTACCTTCTCTAGCAATAGTTCGTGTCCGTTGAGGTCAAAGACTTTGTCCTTCGGGTGCTTTAGTAGTCCTGAAATTTAGTGTAATTTAATTTTTTTCTGGAAGATTTTATATTAACGCTTGAATATTACGTCTTATTTGCGAATACATTAAATGCCTAGGATGTTTTGAGGAAAAATACTATTGTAAACTTGCTAAATAGATAAAATCGATTTTACGAGCTCATAAGTAAAAACAGATTGGTACGAGTTAGAAAGCTTTTTTCTTCAAATTTAATGAAAAGAAAAATTACCTATGATTGTGCTTAACACATCGGTTGGTGCCAAGTTTACTTCATCGAACAAGATCACACAGCCAATTCCAGACTTTGCTGCTTTTAAAATAGTTCCCAACTCTGTTTTGAAGCTCATCTTGCCCTTTTCTATACTCGGTAGATACGCACCGAACAGATCGTCCTGTGCTAGGTCGTCTGAGCACGAAATTCTAATGAAAGTCTTCTGCAGCATCTTCTCGGCGAATACTTGCACAAGCTTTGTTTTACCAGTACCTGGAGGGCCGACTAAATTAATTACCCTCCCAGAGTAGTGACCGATCAGCAAATAGTTAAGCACCTCCAATCCATCTTTTGTCATCGTAAGACCCAACTGTTCAACTTGAATTTCACCAGGAAACAAAAGCCCGATATCGTCCGTGTATGTTCTGCCGGAATCGCTTATTTTTAGTTGCGACAAAGCTGGTTGAAGTTCAGGATTGCTGCATAAGGAACAGCCTTTTTCAAAAACTATCTTTTTTGCTAATTCGTATGAACTATAATTCTCAGCCATTGGCAAATCAAGAAGTTTCTTTATTTGAATTAGCATGAATTCAGTAAGCGCCATGTTTTTCTGCTTAGCATCCTCCCGCAACCTTTCTCCATAAACTTTACCTAAAATCTTTTGTTCTAAAGATACTGTCAGTTCTTTTGAAATATCAACGGACACGTCTTTGTTGCTGACGTTAATGAAAGTGAATCGAGAACGCATCGACCTAGAAATTTGCGTTGTCAAAGGGTGAGACACAGTTGCGACGACTCTGAAACTTTCATTGACGTGGAGCGGGATAGAAACGCCATTTGGATGCTGCAGTGTTGGATGAAGGTCAGTCAAAGAATTTAACCTCTCCACCACCGCTTGATCAGCTAAGTTAACGTCTCTCAGCAGGCAAATACCACCAAAACGAACGTTTCCCAAGACTCCGCGCTCACAAAAAGGGAAAATTTGGTTGCAGTTGTCAGCAGAAGGCATCAACTGAAGCATAATTTCATGCGCAAATGTGGCATCAGAGATCAGCTTTGGATCACCAGGAAGCTTGTAAGCTTCAGCATAAATCTTTTCACAGAATTCACGCGCATTGCAGGACCTGAAAGCCTCTGGGTGACTAAAAAGAGTTTTCAAATGTTTACAAAGAACTTGAAAAAAGCTTTTTATGTCTTGAAGAGACGTCAGCTGCTTTTCTTTTTTATCTCTTCTGAACAAAGTTTCTTTGTATTCGCTGTACAAAACCTTGGCCGCCTTCCTGGCTACGGTTTCGCAGAAAGACTCCGGTGAATGAGGCTCAATACCTCCGAGCAAGTCTCGGGCTTCCGTTAGCTCAGACAAATATAGTGTGGTCAGAGAGTCGCATCGTTTAGTTAACTGCACCATCTCGGATAGCTGCCTCACTAGTGTGCCCTTGTAGCTGGTCGGCCCCTCCAGGACTACTGGCTCACAGTGAGCCACAGCAAATGCCAGCTTGCATAAGTTAAGACGAGCGCTTTCCGATAGGTTTTCTGGCTCGCTAGTCTTCAAAGCACTCAGCTTCACTTCTGTCTTGGTAACAGCATTCCCGATCATGAATTTCCAATCCTTGCCTTCAAGTTTAATGGCGCAATTTAAAGGCTCACTGGAACCAAAGAGAACTTCAGCATGCAATTCGGCCTCTTCAAGCCACTGACTGGACTTCAGGCTTCCAGATCTTATCAGTCTGTTTATTAACTTTATGTGGCTTCGAAGGCACAAAGTCAACCGATTTGGCTGTCTTAGCAAGTTCACGATGCTTTTGATTTTTTCGAGCAGATTTTTTTCTCGAGAACTGAAGGGATTATATTTTGACCATGTGCTTGCAAAGGAGACATCTCTTTTCTGAGAAAATTTCACTATCTCATTAAGAATTTCTGTAATTTCTTCGTCACTGTAATCGGGAACTGAGACTTTCAAAAACCTCTGAATTATGGACTCAGGCAAAACGTTTCTCCCTGAATATTCTGGTGGGTTTTGCGTTGCCACAAAAGCAAAGGCCTGCTTAACGTGAAGTTCTTCTTGCGTCACAGCGCAACGAAACTGATGGCTACCACTCAGCAATGGTGTTAAGTAGCCAATGACGTCACTGGTTGCCAAATTAAACTCATCGGCGATGAAAATTGCTCCTGTGCGAATGGCTTTTCGGAGACTTCCCTCCACAAAGCGAACGCCAGACTCCGCTGGAAGATAGTGGCCCATCAAGTCTGATATGGAAGTGTCTTTGTTGAACGAATGAAGAACGTAATTTCCCTCGTTAATTTTGCTGCTGACAAGTTTTACTAGCGATGTTTTGCCGACTCCTGAGTTGCCTTCCAGCACAATTGGAATTCCCATGGCCATGCTTATTGCTAGCAGGCAGAAAATATTCTTTCTCGACTCCCCGAGATGGTAACCACATTTCTCGTCTCGCATATCGGGCAAGGATTTGTAGAGAAAGCTGAAGTCTTGGTCAGCTGAACTAAACAGAAGGGTTGCAAATTTGTCAACAACGGTTTGTATGTTGGAGTCGGAGAAAAGTGAAAAAAGGAATGGACTGCCTTTTGTCACTTTGTCAAGCCTTTGAATCCCTCGCAATAGCTGGTATATTTGACCAGCGGAAGGGTTCGTATCTTCGAAATTTGTTGCTAACTTAAGCGCTTTTAAAAGAATTGTCGAGCTTTTTCCATAGCTAGGAATTGTAGCTAATTTTCTACTGAAGCTTTCAGTTTTTTGCTCGAAACTGGCAAATCTGCTTCGAAAAGCTGCAGGCAGGTCAGCGGCTTCATCTGGATCGGAGCGGCTGTAGGTAGCCACAATACAAAACTTCGGTTTTGGTTTAACCAGCTCACCATTCAACCGAAATCGTGATGATTTGACGCTGTCGATAACACTGCTCAGTTCCTCGAGCAGGGGAAGGTCTAACTGGTTGACGGATCGCAGCACCAGACATTTGTCCTGCTTCATGGCAGCCACAAGTGGTCCATCCTTCCAAATGAATTTCGGGACTTGTCTTTTTTCGGTACTAGCATTTCGTTGGTGATTTTCTGACTCCTGTGTGAATGAAAGAGGTGCATTTCATGTGGTTATGCTTTTGCTGTCATTCAGCTTTAAAAGCATTTTGCTCGGAACTATAACTTAGAGTGTGTAGTATTATGGATAAATGAATTGCACAAAGTACACAAAAAGTTTAATAATTCGTACTTTTTCTTTTACAACGGTATTTTATATTTCATGTTTTCTTTGCGATAAACTAACAATTAACTAAATCGTTTAATGAATTTTCATTTCATTTGCTAGAAAAAATGTCAAACCAGTCAAGAACTGTTCTGAAAACATTGGTCGATATCCCACCCAGACCTACAGTAATAGCGAGGTGCGCAAAGAGTGCTTGATTTGATATTCTTAAATTGTTATCACGAATCACTGACGCAAAGATGTATTAAAATGACTCACCACAGGCATGAGCTGCCCAACAATGTCTTCGATTGTTGTCTCGGCGTTGCAGTAATACTCAATCAATTCCATACTTGATTGTCTCGCCCAAGTTTTGATCGCTTCATACTTCCCGGAGAAATGCTGACCTACGATCAAGGCAGAGCGGCCACTTTTTTGGCACATTGTTAAGAACTGAATGGTTTTTTGAGACTCATCCAAATTATGCGTTTCTTTAGTTGAAGGTGAAACTCCAAAATTTTCGTTTAAAACTTTTAGTACTTGTTTGGCACTATCTTCGTCCGAGCTATCCATCCACTGGGTGTACAAGTACAGCAGTTGCATAACTACCTCACTTGCATCCTGTTTCTCTAGCAGACTACATGCGTGTACAAGATCGTGAAGAGTCCACGTTGACTGCACAATGCCTTCTTTTGTTAAATGCTGGTGTACAGTGATAAGTTTTTCGGCCTTGTCACTCTCAGAAACAAGTTCTCTGGCTATCTCATGCCATTCACTTTGTGGCATTGAATCCCAGTTCATCGTTAAGAAATAGCTTAAAAAAGACGGTGATAGGAAATTTCTTCCTGAGCCATAGCTATGCACTGAATTCTGGCAAATAAAGAGGCGAAAGTTTGGATGCTGTCGGTATTTGATGCATCCATTCAACGCTTCTGGCTGGCCAGCTAACATGCTGTCTTGAATTTGAAGAACTCCATGGCTCAGAACATCTTCGAGAACCCTAAGCACTGCATCACTCGCTAGGTTTGCCTCTTCCAGCAATAGCCAGTAGCCATCTTTCACTGCCTGACTCAGTACGCCGAGCTCAATGCGCAGGCCGGTGCCAGAGGGCTTTAAGCAGCCTAGCAAATCTGCCACTGTGGTTTGAGAGCCAAGGGTAAATCTCAATAGAGGAGCGTTGCACAGAGCGGCACAGTAGGTAACTGTCATTGTTTTTCCTGTTCCCGGATCGCCTTCGAGAAGAACTGGTTCATTGCGATGCACCATTAGAAGTATCTTGGATATGCGCTCTTTAGTTGTCTGCGTATTGACAAGCTTCATGTCTTCTAGCTTTGGGACTGCTTCCCGAATCTGCTTGAAGTCTGGTGACTTCTGTGAATCTCCGTGTGGATGCAAATATAGCTTTGGAATGGTGACTCCGAAACGCTCAGCTTGGGGGCAGATGTCTTGCGGTAAACTTGTTTTTAGAGCTCGGTTATCATTAAAGTTTAGGAATAATTCCGATTCGAAGAACTTTGGAGGAATCAGACAGTCGTTTGCAGAAAAGCAGCAAGCCAGTCTTTGGTGACTAAAGCTGATCTCCAGCGCAGCTAAGTAGCCGCGATTTCCTCCTGAATAGTCGGCAAACGGAAGCCATCGAGTGCAAGCTGAATGGTTCTGATTCAAGTTTATTTCTTGATCAGTATCCTCATGGGGATTCACGCTAAATTGTGCCGACCGAGAGCACAAAATGCTCCAGGAAGTATCTGTGTGCTTCAGTAGGGCAGAGAGATGACCATCCGCTTGATTAACGAATAAACCCTGACACGATCCAACAGGAAGATCCAAGTCATCTGGTGCAGTACTGCCCGACTCGGACTCTGTATGCTCGAAGCTGAACTTAAAAAAGTGAACTGGTTCTTCGTTTGGATTCACCAGGTAGCACCTTTCGTTTCCAGGATTTGCCATCATCTTGATTGGCTGATAGCCGATCGGAGGAAGTGTCCAGTCCGTGGGGACACTTCTGGGGTTGTTTTTCTCATTCCCTGCGACACTCAGTTTTTCATTTTCTAGTTCTTTCAGGTCCCCATCGAGCTGAATGGTGCAAAAAATCCACTGTTTTTCGCTGACGGCTAGTGCTTGAATAATGGGGATTTTGCCGTCGTCATCTTTGTAGGAAAATGTTGCTCCTAAGATATCAACTCTCTTAATTATCTTGTGACAGCTCTGCTTGTCTAGATCAAACTTAATCAAACACATGACAATAGGATTGGCGGTGTCCTCTGCGAGCATGAGGCCATACTGACAAGATTCGCAAATCTCGTAGCCCGAGACTGCTTTCAAATTGAGCTTGTGCTCCAAGGAAACTGTTAGCTGTTTGTCCTCTTCATTCGGTCGGACAATTAGCCGGGCATCGCAGTGGTACAGCCAGTTCGCTGTAATGATGGCTACGGTGCTCTCGTTGATCCATACAGTTTTTAATGGCTTTTCGTGCAGGCGCTCTAGAAGAAATGGCGACCACGGCGTGTGAGATTGAAGATCGTAGAAGAACAGAAAGTATTCGTTTTTCTTCGCAGCTACGACCACTAGCTTGGTTGTGTAGTCATTTGGTAGCAAGCTCAAAATCTCAAAGTCAAACGAATCTGCTATGACAAATCGTTTGAAGGTGTTAGTGTCTGGGTTGAATAGGTTAGTAACAAAGGCTTTATTTGATTTCAAGTAGATTTTTTCATTATTTAAACAGTGTGTTTGAATCACAATGCCTGAATTGATGATTGAAACATCGGTCACATGCAGGTTGTTTGGCCGGGATTGAACCTTTAGTTCCAAAGGAAACTTGTCGGTTGCCATGAATGACCTGCAATTTATGATTGAAACTAATTATGTAGAAACAGAATCCGAAAAATTAACGGTTGTACCTCCATACAGGTCACCCAGGCCAGCTGGGTGTGAAACGGGTCACGTAGAGGGGAGACACTAAGGCCCGTCCGAATCCCCTCTTCACTGACATTGTAAGAGCTCGCAGTGCCCAACCGAAAAAGGGGGAAAGGGACTGCAGACCGCCCTAACAGCTTAGAAAAAATCTAGCCACGACTTGCAATTTGGTTTGGCACCCCTGGTGCTGGCGCCCCTGGTGCTGGCGCCCCTGGTGCTGGCGCCCCTGGTGCTGGCGCCCCTGGTGCTGGCGCCCCTGGTGCTGGCGCCCCTGGTGCTGGCGCCCCTGGTGCTGGCGCCCCTGGTGCTGGCGCCCCTGGTGCTAAAGCCCCTGGTGCTAAAGCCCCTGGTGCTAAAGCCCCTGGTGCTAAAGCCCCTGGTGCTAAAGCCCCTGGTGCTAAAGCCCCTGGTGCTAAAGCCCCTGGTGCTAAAGCCCCTGGTGCTAAAGCCCCTGGTGCTAAAGCCCCTGGTGCTAAAGCCCCTGGTGCTAAAGCCCCTGGTGCTAAAGCCCCTGGTGCTAAAGCCCCTGGTGCTAAAGCCCCTGGTGCTAAAGCCCCTGGTGCTAAAGCCCCTGGTGCTAAAGCCCCTGGTGCTAAAGCCCCTGGTGCTAAAGCCCCTGGTGCTAAAGCCCCTGGTGCTAAAGCCCCTGGTGCTAAAGCCCCTGGTGCTAAAGCCCCTGGTGCTAAAGCCCCTGGTGCTAAAGCCCCTGGTGCTAAAGCCCCTGGTGCTAAAGCCCCTGGTGCTAAAGCCCCTGGTGCTAAAGCCCCTGGTGCTAAAGCCCCTGGTGCTAAAGCCCCTGGTGCTAAAGCCCCTGGTGCTAAAGCCCCTGGTGCTAAAGCCCCTGGTGCTAAAGCCCCTGGTGCTAAAGCCCCTGGTGCTAAAGCCCCTGGTGCTAAAGCCCCTGGGGCAGATGGAGGCTTGGAATCGGGAAGAGAGGGAGAGAGCTACCACGCGCCCTACAACCTAGTTCTCAGCCTACCGTCTTGGAGGTAGGACTCTAAGTGTCCTAATCAGCTCTAACAGTGGTATTAAGTCTTATCAATAGATGTACTGAACTTTTATTTCAAAAGAATTTTTAAAAGGTAAGAAGAGGCTTCTGATAGTGGTAGAATTTACTAAGCCATATATGCATGTATTTTTAAAAAGATGCTTGTGCCGATGTGCTTCAACAGAATTTTTAAAAATGACAAATAACGTGCACGCAAAACATTCGAGCTAAAAAACTAAAAAAATCTATACGTTGTTTCTAAGATACGTTGCTTTTATTGGTAATTTTTTACTACATGTAGATCTAGATAAGGAGGTGCTATGCCACAGAGAATCTCGTTAAGCAATGTATAAAGGACTGCTCACCTGTAGATCACTACATGATGTTATCAATGAGGGCTGGGTTGTTGCAAAAAGACGTTAATGCAGCTTGTATTCTGGCTGTTTGAAATTAAAGAAAAAAACGCACAGAGCCTGCGGCTTCTTATAAGTAGGTTTTAAATTTTTCCATCATGCGAAGTACGAGCGTACTAATGTGCAATGGCGCAGCTAGCTATGTCTTATCCCGTTCTCTCCAGAACCGAAGTTCTCTTTTTTAGCCCCGTGGCAAGCATATGGAAATTTTCTTTGTTGCTAAGGTTACGGGCTGTTTATTTGTACAGCACAAGAAGTGAACTCATCAGTAATTTTCCATCGGAGATTCTACAAGGTGCTAAAAAGTGCAGTGGAACTGCTTTCTGTACATATGTACATTATGTAACTGTACATATCTACATATGTTCTGCAAATGTACTTAAATAAAACTGAAGTTCTCTTTTTTGTCTAACTGGTAGTGGTGATAAGTATGCGCAGCGCGCAGAAAATTCCACGCACCTAACCCTCTCTTGCTCCTTGTGCCCCTCCCCCCCCCCTTGGCCTGGCTGCAAATTATGAGCTGGATAGGCGATGCCCTTGGGGTTGTAGCAATAGAGGTGTTTTCTGTCCGCCTAGAGTCTCCCCCTCGGATACAAGCCTTCCAGACTCTCTCCAATTTCCAAGCCCTTTCCATGAATTCTGGGTTTCCCCGCTCTTGGACAGCTTTCAGTAATTCCAATTCTGTTTTTTCGCGCACTCCCGAGGACTTGTCTGCTGGGGGGTGGCCTGGGTGGACTCAGTCCCTGTACCGTCCCTGATTCCACTAATATTGGGTTGGCGGTGTCTTGTACCGTAGGCTTGAGGTCCTTTAGCATTCCCCTGGCTTATGTCAGGGCCCAATTCCATGTCTCGGGGTATCTCGGGCCCTGCACTACTGATGTATGGGCCCCTGGTAGTGCCCCTCTGCGGCAGAGCCCCCCCAAGGGCTGATCCGCGGGTAGCCAAGCTTCCCACCCCGTTTAACATCACATCATAACCCTTACATTTGATGCAGAAACGAAAATTGCAAAGATCTTGCGACACTTTAGCCAAGGCTTATATGTATATGAATTCTGTAAACAACACAGTTGCAAAAAAACCAAAAGAACATCGCCTCGGTCAATATGCGCCTCGAGCGCCTCGAGCCTTCCACCCTAGGGAGCCGAAATAAATGGGAAATATTATGCATTGATGTCGGTTAAAAATATTTATTCTTTGAAGTCTTTGTGCCACGATAATGAGCTCAGTTAAAATTTCTAAATGTATCAGTCTCATTAATATTAATTGATCAAGCATTGCAGAAATGCTTCTAGGCTATTCTCATCCAGAATTTACACCGGGAGACCTAAGTGAGACCCACTTAGCACGGCTAATTCAGAGTAAGAATTTCCCATTTATTCTGCTGATTTGGTTAAAAAATATACATAGGCTAAATGTTTTACTCTTTGCATAACTTGTGCACTTGCTGAGGAGCTGTGCAATGGAAGGTTTGAAGATCGGTGCTGCTACTGCATCGCTTACAAGGTACTAGATTAAATTGACGTCACTCGATATTAAAGTTTTTAAATACCAAGTGCCTACTCTGTTCAGTAGTTTCCTTCGATATGCCTATTAAATTCACTGTGGCGACTGAAACTTCCCTTTCCGTTTTTCTACTGGGGTATTGGAGGAGGGTTCACGAGTGTACGATCTGTAGCATTTCTATCTTGTCTGAAGTTGTGTCACAGTTCTTGCCCTTCGGAATAGACCAACAAAATGTAGGTAAGTATAATTAAAGGAAAGATTCTGCTTTAAAGCGTAGGTCCCAGTCTAGCTTAGGCAATTAGAGAGCAGTAAATAAATTTGAGTTGGACACACAAGCCTTAAATTTTACATGGGACTGCTTGCAGAAAGCACGTCTCTGCGCGATCTTTGGAGCTTAAAAAGCTTTTAATATCTGGAAAAATCATAATCATAGTTTCTTCTTCGAATTTTAAAGAGGGCTTGGCCTTGGCGTTATAATTGATCGCGGAAAACGGGCCGAACAGACAGCGCCCCCAACCTGCATCGGCATGCACCCTGTCCGCGGCCTCTCTAGTTGAAAAAACAATGGAACATTGGGTGGGGTGAATTAGGGCCCGGTCGCAAAATACCCACAGCCTCATCATCAATGTCTTTTCTTGTCTTTCTTTCTCTATTCATTCCTCTCCTCTTCCCTTCTCTCTCTCTCTCTCTTTCTCTCTCTGTTTGATCTCTCTAAACAAACAAACAAAACTTGTGTCCAGTTCTAGTGAGCGCAGTATAAAGCCTCCCATACTTACTGCACAGACTGATTCCTGCCCTAGCATACATGTAGGCTAAAGTTTGGGCTTATTTTCTCCATCCATCAATCCTTAGTCGAAGAAATTTCTTGAAACTTCTTGCTATACATAGGAAAAACTGCTTTGTCTCTCTATGAATTAGTGTATTTTCAAGTCTCAGAAAGTGAAAATCATTATTCATTGTAAGACGCATACAACCGGTATTTTTTTAAAATAGAAACCGCGAAAAGTAGCAGTTTTCTGGTTTTTGGTTTTGGTAAAACCGGTTTTGCAACTCCTAGCTCTAAATAGATGCATAGCAAAAAACTTCATTTGTATTGGTAAATTGCTAATGCGCGGTATTTCATTAACAAAGGATGTCAAATAAATAAGTTCTTAGACTGGAAATTTTTTATTTTCATTACTGGCTGCTTTTCAAATGGCTTGCCCAGTGCAGCGCATAACTTCAGGCCGTGTGCAAATGGAACAAGACGGTCACAGTATATCATTAGGCAGATATCGCTTTGGAGATAAGAAATTTTCTGGCCACTGCTTTTTGACACGCAGTTTCTGGCCTAGGAAGAGTGCATGGACATTGCAGCAGTTAGCTAAGACAAGATCAGTAACAAGTTGAAGCCAAGCTTTCACCTTTTTAAAACTGCGCTCGCAGCATCATCTGTAACTTTAATTGTTTCCAAACACCTAGAGATCTTGGACTCCGACCGCAAAATAGTACCAATGATCCGAGTTCCACATAGACCAGCTGTCACCGTGATCTTGATGGCCCTACTGGCTCTGAGCATACAGGCTCTGTCGCTGCCGAATTCAGCACCAGCCGCCGAGATCAAATTCAGCCTTGCTGGCGGCTTGGCGCAAAAGTTTGAAGGCATCGGCGGCATCAGCGGTGGGGGAGTGAGTGGCGGCTTTTTTATTTATAATTGTGTCGTCTGCTAGTACTCATGAGTTTTCCGTCCTTTCTTCCTTCTGTGCACCAACCCCACTCCCCACTCGTCTATTTCCGTCCTTTCTACCTTCTATGCACCCACCCCACTTCCCACTCGTCTCCTTTCTGGCCTTTCTACCCTCTATGCACCCACCCCACTCCTCACTCGTCTCCTTTCTGGCCTTTCTACTCTCTATGCACCCACACCACTCCTCACTCGTCTCCTTTCCGTCCCTTTTACCCCTTGGACACCCACCCCACTCCCCGCTCTTTTTCAATTGGCGATCAATTACGGGAGTTAAGCTTAATCCTTTTTGCTTTAAATCCTATATTATTCACATTCAATCTGTCCAGAAACTTGACACAAACTTGACATACTTTTTGTGTTTCAATTGCAGGCAACGTCGAAATTGCTGAGTTCCTACGCTGCCAAGTTTCCAAGAAAATATAACCAAATTCTGAAATACCTTTTTAAGGTAATATCTAACTTGCGATAACTGAACGGCTGGAGTCTTCCAGCTTCAAACTTACAATTCATTGGAGTTCGTGTACAAAATTCACCTCTCTCACTTCCCCACCCCAAACAGCCAAAATTTGGCGCCGCCCTGCAGATCCTCAAAGTGGAGATCGGTGGCGATTCGCAGAGCACCGATGGCACCGAGTCATCGCACATGCACACAGCCGACGATGTCAGCTTTGACCGCGGCTACGAGTGGTCGCTGATGAAAGATGTTAAAAAGGTTTGGCTATACATGAGCACTTCAAGTGCCCACCTCACTCCTCAGCTGCCTCCTCTCAGTCATTTAAACCCCTCGTGGCACCCACCTCACTCCCCAGCTATTCTTCTCTCTATCCTTTCTACCCCTCGTGATACCCACCTCACTCCCCAGCTCGTCTTCTCTCTATCCTTTCTACCCCTCGTGACAACCACCTTCCCAGCTCGTCTTCTGTCTATCCTTTTTACCCCTCGTGATACCCACCTCACTCCCCAGCTCGTCTTCTCTCTATCCTTTCTACCCCTCGTGATACCCACCTCACTCGCCAGCTCGTCTTCTCTCTATCCTTTCTACCCTCGTGGCACCCACCTCACTCCCCAGCTCGTCTTCTCTCTATCCTTTCTACCCCCGTGGCACCCACCTCACTCGATCCCTAGCTCGTCTATATCCTTTCTACCCTTCGTGACATCCACATCACTTCCCTGGCAAAAAGCTTATCTACCTTTTCTTCTACTGCTATCGTCTAAAGCAACGACTCCAACAGGGCAAGCTTGTCCCCATTATAAGGTTAGCTTTTCAACATACCTTGACCGTTTGACCTACACTCTGTATGAAGTACACGAAGACATACAGTAGCAGGGAATGTTGAATATCTTGCCAGATCGATAGTTATCTCAATTACCAGCAGTGACAAATATAGAAAATGCATATGTGCTGAAAATCTTTAACAGCATTCGACACTAGAAACTTTCACTCTAATTGATATGCCAAAATCTTGTGCGTGAAAAACGCCGGACTGATTCGAAAAATATATTTTAAAAATTGCGTTCCTTAAAAATATGCTAATTGGCATTTGACTACTTTGAAAATGACTTCAAATTTTCATCCCAGATTTTTAAAAATTCAACAGAAAAAAACTTCGCCCGATGTGGGGCTCGAACCCACGACCCTGAGATTAAGAGTCTCATGCTCTACCGACTGAGCTAACCGGGCTTATCAGTAATTGCCTGTCCGCGGATAATTTGGCTATTCTTTTTTTTACGCGCAATCCTGTCTGAAACGTGAATTTTTTAAAATTTCTACTTACAGTAGGATTTATGTATCGAATAATTTTCTCTAAATTTCCCACAGATTAACTATGATATAAAACTCTACGGACTGCCGTGGGTTTTTCCCGGCTGGATTGGCGGACCGGACCTGGACCCGTACTATAACAACTCCAGCAACCTGCTGCGCTACATCATGACCTGGGTGAAGGGCGCCAAGGCTGTGCACGGGCTTCATATGGAGTACCTGGGTGTAAGCGAACTCCGATTGCTATATCTACCTTTCAGTGCAACCCACACTAGCTGGAAGCTATCGATTCTATCGCGTCCATTGTAGATCTGGAATGAGCGTCCATGGAATGCGGATTACATTATTGTAAGAATCTTTCTATTTTTTTAATTTTAATTTTTAAAGTACACAATGTTCTTTCGCACTCTGCAGTCACAAGTTTGATGAGAAAAACTGTCAAAGTATTGTTGGAGGGCGGTGAAGCTAAAAATTAATTATATAATCAAAAGCCAGCGAGAGAGGGAGAGAGAGAGATAAGAATAAACTAGACAGACAACAACAGAGACAACAACGACAAGTAAAGGTGAACCACAAAGGTATAACTAGATGGGCCACTCAGCACATTAACATGTAAGCTACTTTCAGTTCAGTAGTAAGTTAAACAGAAGCATTTTAATGTATTTTTAAAGTCAAGGCTCATTCATTGGCTCTTACCCACAGCTTAAACCCTCCAACCGCGCCTTTCCACACTACCTCCCGCCCCCCCCCCCAATTTTTATTGCCTTTCTCGGAATTCCAGCCTAAAGCTGCCATGTACATTTCAATGGACTGGCTAATGTACATTATTACTGAACCAATTAGCAAGTTGTTTACCCCTGCAAGCTTGGGCTTTTAAAATTATCGAAGTCATTTATTGGCTGCCTTTATTTTTATAAAATAGCTTATGTATTCTTCTTTACTACTGAAATGAAAGTAGAAAGCTGTTTTACTAAGTACAAGCGTATATGTGCCTAAGTAGCACAACAAGTTATTTAGTATCTTTGCGGTGAACTGAAGAAATGACTAAGAAAGTTGCGACAACCAGTCTAGAGGGTGAGATCAAGGCAATTTATAGGAATTTAGAGAATGTAGAAGAACCGCGGCCTCCAGAGTAACTTTTGCAGGATTTGCGCGTCCAGCGGCCTTCAGTTCTCCATGCATGCGTGATCGTTGGCAGCTGCCAAATTTGATCTTCAAAAATAAGTGTTGAGTTGGCAATATTTACAGAGTGAAATCACATTGTGAAAGCCTCTCAAAAAGTACATCGCACAAATCAATTTTTTTAACAGATCTTCCCTTGCCAGTTAAATGGCAAAGCATTTAAACACCATGGTGACAAAATGGCAGTCATTTATAGGTGAACGCAAAATTCAAACTAAAATTGTCGATTTACTCCTGAACAAAATGCTGAACAGAGGATGCAAGAAGCCAAACTTTCAACGCGTCACCACGCCGGTCTCTAAGCCAGCCAGGCCTGCAGCTTTTCCAGGTCCTCGTCGTCTTTCTGCTTTTTCTTCTTCTTTGCACCGTCGGCGGGCAGCGGGTCGCGCACGGGTTCGGGCAGCTGCAGTGACGGCTCGGCAGCCTGCGGCACCTTGTCCTGCTGCTCCAGCTGCTGCAGCTCCGCCATCAGCTCGTCATCGTCCAGTTCGCTGGATCCGCTGGATGGAGCCGAGATGGCGTTAGTGAGCTCCTCGGCAATCTCGCGCTGCTCCTGAATGTCGTCCATCAGCTTGTTAATGTCGTCTACGCCGACGCCCTTGTTGGCAGTTTTCATTGCCTCCGAGGCGGTATTCATCGAGCTCACGACCTCCCGGTTCATGCTGGCGTTCTCCAGGGCTTCGCGCTGAAACTCCAGCGTGCTGAGAGTGCCGTCCAGCTGCTGGATCTGCTTCTCGTAGCGCTTCTTCCGGGTCAGCGCCTGCAGCGCGCCTTTTTTGTTGGTTGACGCCAGTCGCTTCGCCGTTTCCGTCTCTTGCTCGATCTTCTTCTCCAGGTGGGCGATCTTCTTCTGCAGCAGCTCCTCTGTAGATCGAAGTCGGGCGATGCAATCTGTGGGCGTCTGCGTCTTTGGTTTGGCGCCAAATAACCGTCTCATGGCGGCAGCGTCAGTGGTGTGAGGCTGCACAGAGTATTTTTAACAAGATACTCTTTGCTCCATGGTTCCTCGAGTTCTTTCTTTGCGTTTCAATTTGGGGAATTCTTGAAATCAATTGAGCATTTGGAAAGTCTGTGGCTAAAACTCAGCCGTTTGAATTCCGCATAATATATTAAAATCGATTCTAAATTTAATCTTTTACACGAGATCATTTTTTACCGGTAGTCCGTTCGAACTATATTTAGCGTCAACTACTCTTCATTGAGTAGTAAGATTGAACATTTTGTGCGTTTTCACACGTTTCTTTACTAGGAAGCAGTCACGATTTTTTTTCACAAAAACAAACTCAGATGCTTCGAAAAGCTCTTGACGCCAGCGGCTTCGCATCCACGAGAATCGTGGCCACGGACTCCCTGTGGGATGTCGGCTTCCTGAAGGCGGCCGCGGCAAACAAGGCGCTGTACGACGCTGTGGACGTTCTTGGCGCCCACTACCCAGGCGCTGACAGCCCGCCCGAGGCCAAGCTGCTCAACAAGACCATGATTTGCTCGGAGGAGTTCAGCGCTTACAACGACATCAATGGTGGAGGATGCTGGGCTAGGATTCTTAACGAACCATTCGTGATGGGAAACCTGTCGGGGTGAGGCATCACTGCCCGCCAGTTTAATTGTCCCTCCATCCAGTCTCTCCAGTTTAATTACCCCTGCACCCCAGTCTCTCCAGTTTAATTACCCCTGCACCCCAGTCTCTCCAGTTTAATTACCCCTGCACCCCAGTCTCTCCAGTTTAATTACCCCTGCACCCCAGTCTCTCCAGTTTAATTACCCCTGCACCCCAGTCTCTCCAGTTTAATTACCCCTGCACCCCAGTCTCTCCAGTTTAATTACCCCCCCTGCACGTCAGTCTCAACAGTTTAAGTATTCTTTAACCTGTGCCACCAGTGAATTTCCAATTTGAATTATTTTTAAATTGTTTTTGAATTGGCATGAAATATTTTCTTAAAAATTGTGTTTACAGTGCCATCGCCTGGAACCTGCTCACCAGCTACTATCGTGGTTTTCCCTACTCGGATAACAGCCTGATGTCGGCCAGAGAGCCCTGGTCCGGAAACTATCAGGTGAAACCGCCAATCTGGGTGACAGGTGAGCATCTTGAAGCATCTTGAACTCGACAGACATGAAGCAAAGTACGATCGTTAAGCCACTTACATGCATACTAGGATTAGCAAACGACACCCAAACCTCACTGCACCGCAACCGACTCCCAAATCCCGCAGCGCACCACACGCACTTCTCCGAGCCTGGCTGGCGCTATCTTCCCGTTGGCAACGGCAGCGGCCTCCTCCCTGGCAACGGCAGCTATATAACCTACGTGTCGCCAGATGCTGCTCACGTGACTGTCGTGATCGAGACAATGGATCCACACGACGCGCACTGTTTCTACTCGATGCCCCAATATCCGATTGCCGATGTGCAGACGGTGGTGCTGAAGTTCACGGATGGACTGGTAATTGATGTTGTTTACCCTGATCTGAACGCATGTGGTACAGGGGTCTTGACTCTTGTGCCAAAGTACCCAAAGTATGATAGTAGTATATGTTTCTTTGACACAAAGCCGATTTCCTTATGGCGAAATACTTAGTAAGTACAGCCCCAAAAAATGGCAGAGTCCGAAATTTCATGTGCACGCAGTCTGAAATTCCATGTGCACGCTAAATATCTTTTACGCAACGTGATTATTCAGACGAATTGCATATCCACCTGTCCAAAATACAAGTAACCGATTCTAGCAATGGTGACACAAACACACTTCAAAGGATTCCATTCAAGACAAATTTACTCCAAAGCTATTCACACATTTCAAGTGTTACTGAAATATTGAAAACTTGCGAATATTACCACCCTTTTGAAGAAAGATGGTAAAATGATCTATTCTTGAGTATCTATAGCATTTTCGCACCAACTTGAGCAGCTGGTTTACAGATACTATGTCAACAACCACGTCAACATGCTTCTTTATACTATATATACGAACACACTGATACAGAAAATATTCAATAACTCAAACCAAGTCTACACTACACTACTTGTTCGACTTGCATCTTAAGTCAAATGAAGCGATCACGTCAGTAGGAATTAGCGCTATGTTAAACAAGGTAAGATAATCACCTACTCTAGTTCAGTTTTTTTAGATTGACTGTTCGCTAGTTCAGTCTCTAGATTGATTGTTAGTTCGGTTTCTGTTTAGACTGATCCTCTGTTAGTTTAGTTTACATTGATCCTCTGCTAGTTCAGTCTCTAGATTGATTCTCTGCTAGTTCAGTCTCTAGATTGATTGTCTGCTAGTTCAGTCTCTAGATTGATTGTCTGCTAGTTCAGTCTCTAGATTGATTGTCTGCTAGTTCAGTCTCTAGATTGATTGTCTGCTAGTTCAGTCTCTAGATTGATTGTCTGCTAGTTCAGTCTCTAGATTGATTCTCTGCTAGTTCAGTCTCTAGATTGATTGTCTGCTAGTTCAGTCTCTAGATTGATTGTCTGCTAGTTCAGTCTCTAGATTGATTGTCTGCTAGTTCAGTCTCTAGATTGATTGTCTGCTAGTTCAGTCTCTAGATTGATTGTCTGCTAGTTCAGTCTCTAGATTGATTGTCTGCTAGTTCAGTCTCTAGATTGATTGTCTGCTAGTTCAGTCTCTAGATTGATTGTCTGCTAGTTCAGTCTCTAGATTGATTGTCTGCTAGTTCAGTCTCTAGATTGATTCTCTGCTAGTTCAGTCTCTAGATTGATTGTCTGCTAGTTCAGTCTCTAGATTGATTGTCTGCTAGTTCAGTCTCTAGATTGATTGTCTGCTAGTTCAGTCTCTAGATTGATTGTCTGCTAGTTCAGTCTCTAGATTGATTCTCTGCTAGTTCAGTCTCTAGATTGATTGTCTGCTAGTTCAGTCTCTAGATTGATTGTCTGCTAGTTCAGTCTCTAGATTGATTCTCTGCTAGTTCAGTCTCTAGATTGATTGTCTGCTAGTTCAGTCTCTAGATTGATTGTCTGCTAGTTCAGTCTCTAGATTGATTGTCTGCTAGTTCAGTCTCTAGATTGATTGTCTGCTAGTTCAGTCTCTAGATTGATCCTCTGCTAGTTCAGTCTCTAGATTGATTGTCTGCTAGTTAGGTTTCTGTTTAGACTGATCCTCTGCTAGTTCGGAATTTCTAGATTGCGTAAAATTAGACCTAATCATGCAACCCACCCTAGAAACTTATGCCACCTTTGGCCTTAATCAGCACGCAACAATTAAATTTGTTTACTAGTTCACAAACAGCATGCAATGCTTGCTATAAATACAAGACCCGAAATGGTCAATCATTACAGCAAAAGAAATACTATATTCAAAGCCGCCAAAACCGCGCCGCTTGGTCGGCGGCTCAATCATCCGAATAGAGTTGTCGACTTCAGTGACATAGACTGAAGCAAGCACAGCCTGCTCAAGAACGAGTTGCGCGATACTTAGCCCGGCATAGTAATCAAAATCCTCCGAGCTGTAGTTGAACAAAACTATACAGATTTCCCCTGTATAGTCGGGGTCAATTACGCCGCCGCCAACAAAGATACCGCGCAGAGCCATGCTTGATCGTGCCGCAATCCTGCCATAAGTACCAGCCGGTAACCGGACTTTAAGTTCGGTTCGTACACTGCGGGACTCGTAGGCCGGAATGGTACCATCTACGCCTGCACAGAGATCGTAACCAATCGAGCCGACAGTTTTTCGGGTCGGAATTGTTGCCGATTCGTACAGGGGGTTCAACTAAAAGTTGGTACTGCTGCTGCTGTTGCTGTTGGTGCTGCTGCTCGGCATTCATGTTGTCGATTCTTGTAACTGAGAGTTTAAAAAAGTTTTTTTCTTTTTCTTGAAACATGAACGTTAGCAATTACATTTACGTTCACTACAACCTAGTCATACGAATCTAACTATAAAAATTATTACGATCAATGAAAATTAATGATGGCTTACAGTCTTCTATAACATGCTATTTATACTTTGTACAACAAAAGAGATCAGAGCATATTGTTAATTGGTCAAGCGCTAGTGACCAAATGGCAGCGAATCGATGCAACTTGTCCAAGATCGCTTGGTATCGAAAAAGCTTAGTGCAAGTTTTCTTTGTTGCATTAAAAAAACTTTCTGTTTTCGAGAGCGAATCGACTGCATGCGCGAAAACACAAGTTGTCGCTTGTGCAAAACTCTCAAATAGTCTTGATGCTTTAGACTTTGTGCTACAGTCTTGCAGACACCTTTGCAGCGCGAGACTTGATCTATAGTTCCATTGGCATACACGAAGGAGTAATTTTTGGTCGCAAAAATACCAGTTCCAGTGGTACACACCCTTTAAACTCGTCTTTAAACACGCCAAAAGTCGACCCTTGTGCTTTGTCGAGTACAGAGCATGCGATGGTGAATCAATTACTCGTGTCTAGCAAACCTTCTTCTGCCAAATCTTTGAACAAGGTATCGTAAGGAGTCTCGTCCGGTTTACGCATGACTAGAGCCAGCATAAGACTATCAGTATCTCCTGCGAGTACCCCAGCACTTGCTTGTGAATGATGAATCTGAACATGATTGTAATCAAAGTCGTACACAAGAGTCTTTGCAATGTCTAGGATTGCAGCACCGATTATAATCGGTTTGTCTAGCGCAACACGACGCGGAGCGAGGCTAACTCCTGCCAGACTTTCATTATAAATTACTACGTCAAGAAAATCTTCTCGAGAAACATATTTCTCCAATTTTTCAGCTTCTGAACACATGCGGAAATTGAGTCGATCGCGAACTCGTTGCAGAAACTTTCCGAAAAGAGCATTGTTTAGCACTTTGAAAAAGTCGCGTTCGAATTCAGTTTTTGCTACTTTACGCCGCTCAATATTGTTTTCAATATAGGATCGCAAAATTGCTCGTTCTGTAAATCGAATTACGCGGTAAACACGCGTTACGCGCATTCCCAATTCTAGATACAATCGAAGAGCTCGATGATGCACAACATACTTTTTTTGTGAAGCACAGACCCAATCAATTTTTGCGTCGAGCTGCTGAAAGCTTTCACATCACCATAGCTTGTTGCGTTTTCAAAACGATCTGGATTGAGTTCTCTTTGAAGGCAAAACCAGTCCAGTTTCATCTGTTCACTAAGTCGGTCTTCGCCAACTAATTCGTGACCAATTGCAAGCGGAAGATCTGCTGTCGAGTCAGGCAAGAAGCGAGGATAATATAGATCCACAGTGAACATTGCTCCTTGTTCGTCTTTACAAAACTTGTCTAACCAATCCAATAGTCGACTTTTAACACTTGGATTTTCCAAATAATCTGCACTCACACTATCAGTTGGAATGTTCCCAATTTCATCGCGTGATAGCCATAAAAAATCGCCAACTGGTAAAGGTTGAATCATGCAGCTTGAGTAGAGCGAATCAGCGTCCAAGTATGCTAGATAAGTTCCATATGGTGCATTTTTTCGCAAGCTTTCAAAGTCCGGATCAAGTCGATCAAACTCGCTTCTGTATTCTGCTACACTCGGGTTATTGGCCGTCGTTACATGTCGCGTTCCAAAACTGAAACCGCCTCGAATGGAGGACTCAACTCCGGCATACATAGATGCGTCGGTAAACAATTTTATTGGTTCGTCTACCCGCAACAGGCAGGCTACCATGCTAAACATTGGTGCACCCAAAAAGTGAGTCGGATCGAGACCATATTCACGCAGCGCAGTCTGACGAAAATTTTCAAAGACGTCGCATAGCAGCAGTACATCAAGCAACAAATAGGCTGTTGTGTAATCTCGAAGATTTCGACACTCGAACTGATTCCAAGCTGCACAAGCTCGACCATAATCTTCTTCCGTGCAGTGCGTCGCTGTTTTCCTCGCTTGCTCAATAACCGGTTCAAATTGCGAATTGGTAAATAATGGCCAAATTCAAAATCGTCATACCGCGGCACAAACAGGCAGCTTGCAAAATAACAATCGCCATCATATTTGCTTCTTTGCGAGTAAAATAATGGGCTTGTCTTGGTCTCGTGATCCCACACAAATACTCGTAGACTAACTCTCGGATTGCGTCGGCAAAATGTTTTGTACGATCTACTTGAATGGCGAGCTGGCCCATTAGCATGTCGACCAAAATTAAATTCTCTCATCCATCGCACGTAGCTGTCTTTCCTTTTCGCATTTTGCACACAAGGATGAAATATACTCGCCAATATTGAGTAGCGATATTGAGTCGTACTGATTTGCTCTGTGCGGCTTTAAAAGCAGTACTGCTCCAGCTTTGCGCCCGATTGAGACTGGAACTTTAAACGCCCGCTGTTTAATCGGACAGGACCGGACTGGACCGGACTCCCCGCGCCCGCCGCCGCCGCCGCCGCCACACCATCGTGGGACGTATTTGTTGACAGTGTGCTTGCATGGCTTTTGCAATAAACGCAGAGCATCAAGTCTAGCTGCTCGATTGCTCTATATTGCCAATTACTACCTCGAGTTTAAAAATTGTCAATTTTATTAACAGCTGATTAGTAGCGCGTGCGAACCAGTCATTGTCGGCCTCGGGAGATAACAGCATGTCACTGTTTGCAATCGTCTCATCAAATGATATTTTCGCAATGTTGGTATTAAAATAGACCGAAATGATCTCTTCTCTGCTCGAGCCATCGCTGTCGTCGTCGTCTGCTTTCGGTCGAAATAGTGTCACTTTCAAGTGAAAACAGACTCTTATTAATAAACTGGGTGAGCCAATTTTTTCCAATATTTTAAATATTAGTCCTCTTAAAGATGCAATCAACTCGCCAGGAAGTAACTCGCCAGAGCTGCTGCTGCTGTCTTGTTGTTCAAGAGAGGGAGTAAATTCGACAAAATTTACCCGACCACGATGAGCTGACTCGCGCAAAGTGATGGACCACCCATCTGGTGAGTTTTCGATCAGGTTTTGCAGTGATCCGGCCAGTAATCGTTCCGGCGAAAAACAATCACCATGCGAGTGAGCATGCAGCTCAGCTTGATTGCTGAACTTTTTTTCTGCAGATTTGACATTGTGCACGCGGCATTGTGTGCACCTAGCTCGACTACGAGCGTATCGAACATAAAGCCTTGTATCAAATCAAAATCTACACAATTAATAGTATCGTTGATAAATCGTAAAACTGAAACTATCTGAGAATTTGATTTACAGCCATATACTCGTATAGTTAGTTTTCCTGCTGGATAAAGTTGGATTTTAGCGTTTGAATAAATTGTCTTTAGCATTGTTGGTCGGCTTAGGAATAGTTTGCAAAACCGGTTTCTGGTCTGTAGCTTCTGTTTGGCCTGCTTTAAATCAAATTTTTCAAACGGACGCAGCTTCAGACTCGCAGTAACTATTAATAGGACAAGTCGCTAAAACGGAAAATAAATAATAAGAAAAGTTTAACAAGACTATACTATTGTTAATTCTAATATTAAACCTGGTTGGCGTACAAAGAGTAGCAAAAAATATTTTGAGCTTTTCCCTAAAAATAATACTGTTTTCCTAGCCAAAAATTTGATAAATATAGTGGAATAAGTTAGTTAAAACTTGGATAAAATTAGTCAAAAAATTTGTTACTCATCATCAGAGCTGCTGTACGAATCGTCCGATGAATACACGCTAGCTGTAGTAGCGTCCGCAGCAGCAGCAGCACGCTTTAAAAATGCTGTCTCCTTGGACGCCACCCGGGTTCCAGAGGGTCCGGCAGGTGTACTCACCAAGATCTTTACTGGTGGAGCCTCCACCCAGTCTGTGCCATCTGCACCAGCTTCGGCAGAATTGTTTTGCTGTTTTGCACCGCTGCGTTTGCGAACTTGCTTTTTAGCCACCGGTTCAATAGATGCTGGCGCTGCATTCGATGGAGTCGACTTCTTCGATACGGTGGTGGTAGACCGACGCTTTGCAGGTGACTTGGCAGGCGTCACCTGGCTTGAATTCTGCCGGCTTTGTTCATCTGCTTCTTCTTGGTCACGGGTAGACGTTGGGGACGGACTCCTGCTTCTAATTGCTGGCTTGGTCGCAGTTACGTGTGCAAGCACTCCCTTGAACATGCCAAGGTGCTGCAACATGTTGTCGGAAGATTCTATGAGCGTTAGAGAGCGCACAGCGAATTTAATGCGCCAGACGAGGCAGCCTTTTGGACAATACAAGCTCGTTGCTTGCACTGTCATTTGGTAGGTACGATTGTTGAGGCACAAACTCGAGGACGTCGTTCGCATGCTGATGAGCTGGTTTTGTTAGTCGTGCCAAGGTTCGAACATCTTGAATATCGTTCAACTTGGTCGATAGACCTTTTTCGACTTGACTGCAAAACATTATATAAATTATGATTATAGTTTCCTATAATTAATTGTATAAATTAAACATGTATGTATATGCTACTCACCGGAGAGAGTGGAAGAGTTCCTTATCACAGCTGTCTGGATGAAATTGGACACTTACTGCGTCGCGAGAGTCGTGTCTGCAAGACGGATGATCGAGCTCTGGCCTTTCTGTGATTCCATGAAAAAGCTCCATTGGAGCCTTGGATTGCAATATAATTGGGTACCATTTTGTACACTCGATTGATGGTTTCCATGCAATAGATCGAGACTGGCAGGACGAACCAGTCGTGGTTGTAGACTGCTCTCCAACGTAGAAAATCGAACTCGAGTCGGAGCGCACAATTGACTCCGTCTTGATGCAAGCTGCCATGTCTTACAAGCAATTGCGGTTTGTTTAACCCTCGCCGAGTGTTATCAGTGCACATGCTCATGGACTTAAAAGTCACAATGCATTATATCCGCACCGAAGTCTAAGCCTTGGTACGTTTACTATACCCCGAGGATCGTCTAGCCATACGCATGAAAATTTGTTTCCTAGTGGAGTACCACGACTTTTATTGATGGCAATCGTAAGCAATAAGGCATTCAATGGAAGCATGGACACTAATCCGTTCAACTTTGAGCATGCAAATGTGAGCAGCGTTGGTGTGTTTGTGAATGGAGACTCGGTGCCATCGCGTCCGCTGCAGACAAACTTTGGAGATGACTGTGTGACAGAGTATAATTTTTTGCTACAACAGCTTGGAATCTACCTACAGGGACGAGATATTGGATTTGATATGCTAGAGTATGCCAATGGTTACTCAATTTTTGCATTCAGTCTTGGAAGTGAACCTGGTGTTGGACGGGGAGTGCAACTGTATAAGGAAGGAAATGTAAAACTAGAGTTACGCTTCAATGCTGCAACTAGTACTGTGTACAACGTCGTATTTGGAGGGATATTTGACAAGCAACTGCAACTGACTGAACTTCGCGACATTGTTCCTGGCACAGTATGGAAGTAATTGATTCTATCCTAGAGCGTGGAGTAACGGATCGCTTCTTTCGAAATGTTGTATCGAAATTGTGCGCACATTTTTTAAATGTTGTATTTCTTGGTGTTTTTCCTCAAAACTTTGTTGGTGGACTTAAACGCCTACCTTTAGATGGTAAAGACTATTTTTTTATCGTTAATACTGACGTCTCCAACCTGCCCGGAAAACATTGGGCATGCGTTTGGGTTTATGGTCATCGAGCAGGTGGCGGTAGCAAACGACTTGGTGAATATTTTGATTCTCTTGGTCTAGTACCATTGCCAAGAATAGCAAAATGGTTAGGAAAGGAGTGTGGAAATTCGAAAAATTGGTGTTATAGTCGCTTTGCTACCCAAGACCCACAGAGTGGAAGTTGCGGATTTTGGGTAATTTTTTTATTTTTCATAAGTTGACTACCAGAAGAAACCTAGAGTGTTTTATTCGAAGCGTTTTTAAACGGAAAATAAGTCGCACTGGTTCGTTTCGATACTTGTATGCTAAATTACGCAATTTTGTTTTACGAGTGCTGCCTCAATATTTGTAAACTCGCTAATTTGTGCGTCAAATTGTGTTTGTATCTAATTGAAATATACAATACTGCTTGAAAAGAAGAATTTAATGCGTAAAGTTATTACGCGAAATAAGCTTTGTGTCAAATTGAATTTTGGTTAGGCTTGTAATTAGCTGCATTCATTGCGGAAAGAGTTTAGGTTGATAGACAGGTGTTTGCGTAAAAGTAGTTCAGCTAATTGGTTAATTCATTGCTTAAAATTTAGTTTGCGTGCACGGTAAATTTCGGACTCTGCCATTTTTTGGGGCTGTACTTACTATGTATTTCGCCATAAGGAAATCGGCTATGCGTCAAAGAAACATATACTACTTATGATTCCAAGCGCGCGGTCACGTAAAATTGGGTCTTGCCGCTCGCTTAAGACCCGAGACGCCTACGAGGGCCAAAAACCCAAGGCACACATTTTACACTGCCTGAAAACACGGTTAAGGGTCACTTAATGTCGCGGTTTCGTTTAGGCTTTTATTTGGCGCCTGAGATCACAAGTAGTAAGTTCTCCCGTTGCTCTGAACTCTGTTGGATACGAGAGTGATTTTATGCGTAGTTCAAGGAACGGTTCAATTGTGTCGAAGTCTTTACTTTATCCCTCTCGAGCTTGGAAGTCAACAATGTCATCAATTTTCTGACAGCAGGCAGGTCTTCCAAAAGGGACGTCTTCGTCCAGAAATTGCAGAATCAGAATCTGTGTTTCTATCCGTTACTATAGGATTATCAATCAATCAACCAAAAATCAAACAACAGTCAATGAAAATCTAAGGATATTAAAATCGGTCAAAGAGATTTTATCTAATAACCTTAGGTATTAATAAAGGAGGCCAATGACTCAATAAAATCAGCGGAAATCGGTTTCTCAGTCAATTGACAGCAAATTTGCTCTCGAGAATCAAATAGCAAAGACGATCTTCTCTCAGAAATGTGGTCCCAGCTGTTTCTTCGTTTCTCGCCTGACACCCTGACACCTTGACACCCTGACATTCTGAAACACCCTGACATGTTATCCGTAAACTCGCGAATTTTTACGGATGACACCCTAAATTTTTACAACACCTGGCAGTGATATTGCATATATTCTTTATAAAATCATTTCTAAATAATGTTTGAATTCGCACCGCTTCCCTGTTACATGCAGTCGTCAATCACGAGGTTCCGAGTGCGTCAGTCCGTGTTCGACTACGGCAACCGAACTGCCCGACTGTTTCAGAAGCTGCCGGACTTTCCGGTAAGATGACAAAAAAACTCTGTGCGGTTTGTGCAGTTCTTCCTATTTACAGTAGACTCATCTGCTTTGTAAACTTGTTGTAACATTCCAGGTCGTTAACGGCACTTTAAAGCTGACGCTGACCAAGAACACCATTCTGACCCTGACGACGATGGACGACGCGGGACCGACGGACGATCCGTCTCAGATCGTTAACGAGAAGGCGCCAACCAACGAGACCTTCTTCCCGGATGTCTATCGAGAGGACATCAATGGTGCGGAGTTCTTGCTAACGGCCAATAAGAATACCATCATTAGACTGCCGATGATCTGGGTTAGGGTTAGGGTAGGGTTCAGGTTATGGTTTGGGATTTGGTCAAGCCAGATGCATCCTTTATCAATTGGATCTCTGGTTCATCGTCGGACAAGCCTTGACGACTTCAACAAAATGAGAAAGACGAGAGCAATAATTTACAAGCTTATCAGTTGTTATTTCTTGTATTTCGGCCAGCCCCTCGATGTCGGGCCCTCGAGAAACACGGGCCCGCTAGTCGTTGCTCTCATGAGTTCCATGCCAAGAGTAGGTCAATCCAGTCAAGTTTGGCTGCAAGTTTGGTTGCAAAGACCATAGCTAGACAAAGCTTTGAGATGCTCCACACTGACGGTTAGGTGCGAAAATGATGAAAGACCGGTCCATGCGCTTGAACTACACGAGCACAGGCTGCGTAACCTTCAGTGGTATCCCTCAGATTGGCAACCAGATTTCGTCAAAGTTGATCAGAATATTGATTTCCAACCTCGATCCCCGCTTTCATCTCCTTGACCGTGGCAGAGCTGCGCGATGAGGAGGAGCCGCGCTACCTTGCACCTCAGGCCGGCGTCTGGGAGGTTCGCTCCGCACCCGACGGCAAGCGAGCCATGGCGCAGGTGGTGACGCAGCCGCCAGTTGACACCTGCTATCCCCGATTCCCCAGGCCTGGCGCCCTGATTGGAGACTACAGCTGGACGGACTCGAGAATCAACTGCTCAGTGTGGCTGCCCATCTGGGCGAACGCCAGCACCGGTGTCTACCTGGGGCTGCAGGCCAATCAGGCTGGCGCATCGATGGTGCATTCTAGCGGCGTTTTTGCCTGGTTGCTGCCGCTGCAGGGCCCCGGCTGTGGCGGATACTGCACCGTACTGCTCATGACCAGGGACTATGGTGAGCTGCTTGATTTGCTCATGACCAGGGACTATGGTGAGCTGCTTGATTTGCTCATGACCAGGGACTATGGTGGGTTGCTTCGGAGCATGGAGACATGGAAGAGAAAACAAAAGGTTATTAAAAAGTCTTTTTGGGTTAAGTACTTTTGTCCCGATGCAACAACCCGCAGGCATGCAGCAGGCGGTGTACTCATCCGTGCTTGACGGGCTGGCCAGAGACAGCTGGATCTCGGTGTCCCTGCAGATGCTGAAGGGCTTCGTGCAGCTGAGAGTCAACCACAAGCTGGCCTACAATGGCACTTCCGGCTGGGAGAAGTTGCCGTCCGGCTGGGCTGCCGTTGGAACTCAAAACTTTGGAGTCGCCTACTTCAAGGACCTCTCAGTGGAGAGGCTGGGTGACTGAATTGGCTTAGGCGATGCTATTCTGAGAGAACAGATTACGAGACGTTAAGCCTATTTGTAAAACAAGAGTTCCGCATCTCGTTGTGTTTAACTTAGGGCTGCCGAATAATCGGCGTTATTTACACAGAGCTCAGAACATCGTAGTAAAAATTTAGTAGCTAAAGTCCAACAAGCAGACAATATCTCAGCAGAGAACTCATCAGTTTTAAACAGTATTGATTTTCAGATCGCATCTATTATGCTGCATGGCAACTGGTTACCTATAAGAATTCTCAAGCCGCGTGAATTTATTTCCCCTATGCATAGTGTCAATAAAACAGTGGAAATTGATTTCAAAAACAGCAACAGAATGCTGTTGTTGATTGATTATCGAACTTTATTACATTAATATTTACGAAATTTATTTTGATAAACATAAGCGACATCATCTATGCCGACAATTTACTACTGGAGCCTACTTATAATATATTTAATGTACAATAATGCAGCTAATGTACACAACTTTACAGGTCTAGAATGAAAAACAAAACTTTTTTTCAATTTTATTGCATCAGCAAAAAACGACGGGAAATGACGCAATTTTCCGGTGTTTTCCAGTAAAGCAGAAATGTGCTGCAAATTTGAGCGGGAAATTTAAAATTAAATGTTTTATTGCATTTTAAATTAAAAAATGATTGATTTTTAGATACTGCTTTCAATGCAACTATTGCACTGTACCATTGCACTGTAGGATGCTTTATACTACTTACTGTAAGTAGCTTAAAATACATTGCCCAGTGCAACATCCTGAAATATACTTTAAGAAAATGAAACGAAATTTTTGAATGACAAAACAACCCTTCTGATTTGATGCATGACGCAAGCGCGGGTTTTGAAACACCTGATGGCCACTGTCAGAGTTTATGAGATCTGTCGGTTTTGGCCATAGAAGGGACCAAGGAACCCCCCCTCCCCCAAATTTCTGCACCAAAACTCTAAACAGACGCCTAGATGAAAGTAGTATCATTACGTTATCAGTGGCCATCAGGTGTTTTTGTAACTGTTCACCGTGTAAGAGGGTTAAGAGAAAAACACTACAATGCATTCTAATGTACACTACTACTAGTATTATATGCAGTGCTGTACGAGCTCGTTTGAAACACAGTCTGCTAGCTGGAAAGTTAGTCCATCCGGCGCAATTGCTGGTCAACCATCTACTGGAAGAGACACAATTTCTGTCAATCGCACACGCACAGTCTTCTTCTGGCTTCTTTCAAGCCGGTCAGGAGAAAAATGAGCAGCCGCTCGGAGCTCAGAGCATCGAGTAGCCCACAGTGGCCGGCTCCGGTGGCGCCGTGGTCATCGGGGCTGGCCGGACCGTCGTGTAATCGGCCTTGTACTCCTCGATGGTCTCCTCGATCCGGCTCGCGGCCGGGCTGGTCGGCATGAGCAGGGTGAAGCCGGCCGTGATGATGATGACCAGGTAGCACCAGAAGAAGATCCTGTCCAGCACTAGAGCCACCATGCGCCATTCGCGAGCCACCTTCTGCGTGGCGTCCTTCTGAGCCAGGCGCATCATCAGGTTGCGGATCGATCGGCGAATCTCGCGGAGGTCGCTTTCCATCGACTGCGTCAGGTGGATGGTGGAGTCTTCAGCCTGTTTGAGTAGGTTCTGCTGCTGCTGCTGTTGCTGCTGCTGCTGTTGTTGCTGCTGTTGGAACTGCGGATGGAACAGCAGAGACTCATCCGGGTAACCTGGGTGGTTTGCGGCGCTGTTGCCTCCCAAGGATAGCAACATTTGCTGCTGATGCTGCTGCTGCTGGAAGTCGAAACCACCGGATCCTCCGCCTGAAGCGGCGGCCGCGGCGGCTGCTGCGATGGAGTCGCGCACCGACGCCTCGTCGACGTAGTTCTGGAACCTCTGCGACGTTAAGGAGGTCGGCCCGCCGCCGGTATCGCCGGCCAGTTCCACAACTTGAGCTCGCCGGCCCTGCTTCTTCTTTTTGTTGTGGTGCCGGTTGTGCTTGATCTCAGAACGGATGAGGCGCAGCTTCTCCGTCTCGCTCTTGGTGATCACCTGCCGCATGCAGAGCATCTTGGCCAGGAATTCGATGCACTGCGGAGGCGGCGGATTGACAGGTTTTTGTGCGAAAAACTTTGACCAGAGTTATGACCAATGCCACGCTGACCTGTGCCATTTCAGGATAGAAGGCACCCGCTTCAGGACAGAAGGCACCCACTTCAGGACAGGAGACACCCACTTCAGGACAGAAGGCACCCTTTTCAGGACAGGAGGCACCCACTTCAGGACAGAAGGCACCCTTTTCAGGACAGAAGCACCCACTTCAGTACAGGAGGTACAAACTTCAGGACAGAAGGCACTCACTTCAGGACAGAAGGTACCCACTTCAGGACAGGAGGCACCCACTTCAGGACAGGAGGCACCCACTTCAGGACAGGAGGCACCCACTTCAGGACAGGAGGCACCCACTTCAGGACAGGAGGCACCCACTTCAGGACAGGAGGCACCCACTTCAGGACAGGAGGCACCCACTTCAGGACAGGAGGCACCCACTTCAGGACAGGAGGCACCCACTTCAGGACAGAAGCACCCACATCAGGACAGGAGGCACCCACTTATTAGACTCGGTCTATACAAACCTTCTTAAGCCAGCCGGGCAGTCTGTTTCGTTTGTCGCCTCGGAAGTACAAATTAATGACGATGACGCTCAGAAAAGTGGACAGAGTGATGAGCAGCATGTTCAGACAGTAGTAGAATCCTGCGGGTGAAAAGTTCAGTTTTCGCATGAGGAGCACAAACGTACGCGGAATCGAACCTCTGACACTCTATCGCAAGTGTCAGGCGTCTATGGCTTTGGTTGCTATCCAAGAGCAACCGTTTTAGCAACCGTTTTAGCTCCGGTTACTGACTGTGCGACTCACCAATGTAGGGGACGCTGGTTGAGGCGGACGGCGTGGATTCAGCCAAAAGCAGCAACAGCAGGAAGAAGGCAACGAATATGTTCATGCCTGCGGACAGGTGATGAGTCACTTTGTTAGAAGTTGTGTGTTTTATTCGGAACTAAGCAAAGCTTGCAAGAGCGTGTTCTGGATTGACTGATAACTGTCTTGCATTTGAGCTGCCTCACTCACCCAGCAGCATCTTGGCAGGACTCTCGGGCGGCAGCCAGAAGATGACCAGGGTCAGCGAGGACAGAAGCACGCATGGCAGCACCAGCAGGTAGGCGAAAAACTCTGGATTTCGCTTCAGACTGAGAGGGCAAGTTGAAGATTTGGCTTAGTTTGTGTCCTAGTAAAACCGGGGAGGGTCGGTGGCCTAATGGGGTTGGTGTCTAAATTAACTGGGGCCGGTTGTAGAGCAATAAAACCGGGGAGGGTCGGTGGCCTAATGGGGTTGGTGTCTAAATTAAGAGGGGCCGGTGAGATTCGGTGCCTAGCTATTGAAAAGTGAGTTTCCAGGCTTAAGTGGAGTGTGAAAGCTTAATTGAGCAAACTTTATTTGCGTGGGTGGTTCAACGGTAGTGGACCTGCGGCGCATTACTCTCTTGTGAAATTTAATTACGCAATATGAGCTAAATGTGGTGCAATGAGTCTGAATACACGCATATATAGTTGAGGTTCATCAGCAATACAATGTGTAATATCTGTCGCAGGATTGTCAGCTGAAGATGTAGTAGATTAGCGTGCACTACAGAGCCTGTAGTGTATTGGTTGTGAATTTCAGCACTAATCAATGCAACTTACAACAGAAAGAAGGTGAGGTCCGGGTAGGGCTCGTTGCAGCAGGGGTAGAACTTGACATTCCTGGTGGCGGGCAGGGCCACAATGTGCCACTCGTTGGACTGGATGTAGTCATCCGTGCTGATGTTGGACTTGTTCTGATAGAACTGGATGTCCAGCTTAAATCCGTCGTAGGTCCAGCTGCCGAATTTTAGGTGACAACTCTGCTGATCGAATGGAAAGTTGGTGATGTCTACCTGGCAGGTGGACTTGTAGATTGCTGGGGGGATCCAGATCACCCGGCCTGTGTGGTTCGTCACAATCATCACCTCGCGCTGCTCTTTGAGACGCTCGTCGGCACTGGAGAGCGGATTTGGAGAGAGAGGTCGTTGAGTCCATTGAATAACGTTTTACAGTACCGGGTATGTCCCAGGGTTGGCTTAGGGCTGTCGCAGGGTTGGTTAGGGCTGTCGCAGGGTTGGCTTAGGGCTGTCCCAGGGTTGGCTTAGGGCTGTCGCAGGGTTGGTTAGGGCTATCCCAGGGTGGCTTAGGGCTGTCGCAGGGTTGGCTTAGGGCTGTCGCAGGGTTGGTTAGGGCTGTCCCAGGGTTGGCTTAGGCTGTCGCGGTCAGAGAAGCTCCACTTAACACGAAGACACGCTCTCCTTGTCATTGGTGGTAAAAGTCTGCACTCACTAATTGTAAAGCACGATGTCCGGCGTCCAGACGTCTCTAGTCGGGATTCGAACTTCGGACACGCCATTGTACTGTGTCGCGTTCCACTGCAAAAGCTGATCTGTCCATGACTGGAATTTGTTACAATTTTAGACATTACTCAATTGCTGTTTGCGCAAACGGAAAAGCGTACTTTTCAAACAGTTTCGTGCTAGCTTCTACTCGTAAGAAAGAATAACTAACCAAAATCGATTTTTTTACTGGAGCCTGGCATTTTCTTTCCCATAGAGGTTGTCTGTCTCTATACACGAAGACATCGTACATTGCATGCAGATAAAAGTTACACAACTCACAAATCTTGACCAGACTTTGATGGTGAGGACCTGGTTCTTCTCGTCCAGGTCAAGGATCTGGATCAGGCCCAGGCCGAACTGCACGGTGACCACATCTGTGGTGTTCTGCACCGGCCTGCCATCGACGCCGGCTGTTTTGTAGTCCAACAGAATCTTCTTGATCAGCGTCTTCTCGTCTGACAGTGCGATCGACTCTGCAATAAAACCGGATTGACAGGTCATTTTTTCGGCTTCGTTTTAGTAAAATTTATAACAACTCAGCGACTGCGAGGAGGCTTACTAAACTGAACAAATAGCACTGTCACCGCTAGCCAGAGGGCCCGCATTGTCAAGCAGCTACTCAATGCTGTATAATGATCGGTATAGTAAAACTACTGATTGTACTAAAAGCACTTTCAATGCGCTCCGTATGGATAAAGACAGAAACCAAAAACGCCACAGAGACAAACGTTTTAGGAGAATTTTATTATCCAGAGAGAGACGGGAGTTGGGGGACAGAGCTGGCGGCTGATTGGCTGGTGGGAGGACAAACGGGGGCTTAGGGTAGGCTCTGGCGCACTACAGACAGTTCAGCGGCCAACGCTCATTGCGCCCGAAGTACTGCTTGCTTGCGTTTGAAACTTACGACCCAAGGCCAATGCACTGCAGTCAGTATGGTGGAGAGAGATAGGAGAGGGGAGGAAGGGAGGGAGCAGTGAGGGTGGAACAAAACGATAGTTAAAGCGGCTGGTGCAGGCTGCGCAGACAGGCGATCTGCTACCGTGGACTGAGGGCTGGTGGGATATTTTATGGAAGAGAGGGGGGAGGCGCTGTTAGAAAACAAGGACTTGGGCTACCCGGCCCGAACCCCCTCCCACTCAGATGCTGCGGGCATTTGACCGCCATTAGCGGGAAACTTCCCGTCCGCCTGCCCGCCTCCGCCTGTCTGTCCGATCCCTCTCTCAGCCAGATGCCCACTTATTCAGCCCGAGAGCCTCCGCCGCAGGAGGGTGTTGTTGGGGCTGGCGGGAGCGAAATCAGCAATGATGATGAGGCAGCGTAGGATTCTGGATAGATGATGGATGGTGTGCAGCTCAAAAATTCTCTGCTGCATTGTGTAGAACCCACGCCGATGCCCCCCGTAGCGATTTCAATTAATTATCCATCTCTATCGACTGGCTGCTGATTCTGTCAGATGAAGCTTCATATTTAGATTTTTAATATAGCATTGAATGCGTCTCTCCCAGCCACATTAATGAATTGGAAAATCTCAAACTGCAGCGCAATGAGGTTTGTCGCAGGGGACCTCCAGCCTCTGTGCGTCAGACTCTGTAATTGAAGTGATTTCAAATTATCTAAAAGGTTTCGAGAGCCTTAAAGTAATTTACTCTACATGTCGGTAGCAATGTGCTAAGTCAGCCAGCACTAAGTCAAAAAGCATTCAAGCTTGTTAGCCATCGATCAGAAACACTAGCCAGCATCTCAGCTTGTGACTTAATTTGCTTTGCTCAGCCAAGTGTGCCGCAATGCCTCCCTCGCCTCTCTTTCTTCTTTGATGTTCTTCTGGCATTATTTCTGCGCTCCAAAAAATAAAGATTAACGTCTTGCTAAACAGACTGACTGCAGCCCTGGGCTTCGAGAGGCAGAGAGCTGCAAGGCCTTCAGGCTAGTAGCCGCTTGCTTCTGGCGAGCCTGTACACTGGCGGGCAAGGGTCGGGCCGGCACATCCAGAGCCTCAGTGCACAGCCTGCCCAAGCATTGATGCAGCACTCGGGGAAAATAGAAAGAAAACAGGGGGAGGGGGAGAGGGGCCGAGAGGGAGAGGAGAGCTCCGCGATTGCTGGAACGTCCTCCCATCGCTTTTTTTTCTCTTTTTTTGCGTTTTCATTTGATTAACCCCTCGCCGGGTCCTAATTAAGTAATCACAGCTGCTTTCCGCGTCTCGCTGCCCGATTTTCCCGAACTCTCCTGCCGGCACGGATTTGAGTCGCGGCGCCACAAGAAGCGCCAATTTCAATTCGCTTCCTGTCTCCCTGCTCTCTCGCCCTTCTCTCCGCATCTGTGCCGCTTTTTGCCAAGGAGCAGAGGTGAACACAATACTAGACAGAAGGGGGAGGCAGACTCTGAACAGAACTGAGGAGGGCTCTGCGGCAGGGTTCAAAGCGTTGAGTTGAAAAAATTGAGAAGCAAAAACGCATTAACTGCAGGGTCTCTATGCTCCTGATATTGAACTCTATATTTAAGCTTTCCTATAAATTTTAGGTGCTTTTTTCTGCACACGCTTCAATAAACATGCAATCTAAAATTTAAAAAGGGATTCGCGATTCACTTGCTGGGAATATCGTGTCTTCGATGACCAAACACATCACACAAGCTGGAAATGTCATGTCGACGAAGACCAAGCACATTGCACAAGCTGAAAATGTCATGTCGATGAAGACCAAGCACATCACACAAGCTGGAAATGTCATGTCGACGAAGACCAAGCACATCGCACAAGCTGGAAATGTCATGTCGACGAAGACCAAGCACATCGCACAAGCTGGAAATGTCATGTCGACGAAGACCAAGCACATCGCACACGCTGGAAATGTCATGTCGACGAAGACAAAGCACATCGCACACGCTGGAAATGTCATGTCGACGAAGACCAAGCACATCGCACACGCTGGAAATGTCATGTCGACGAAGACAAAGCACATCGCACACGCTGGAAATGTCATGTCGACGAAGACCAAGCACATCGCACAAGCTGGAAATGTCATGTCGACGAAGACCAAGCACATCGCACAAGCTGGAAATGTCATGTCGACGAAGACCAAGCACATCGCACACGCTGGAAATGTCATGTCGACGAAGACCAAGCACATCGCACAAGCTGGAAATGTCATGTCGACGAAGACCAAGCACATCGCACAAGCTGGAAATGTCATGTCGACGAAGACCAAGCACATCGCACAAGCTGGAAATGTCATGTCGACGAAGACCAAGCACATCACACAAGCTGGAAATGTCATGTCGACGAAGACCAAGCACATCACACAAGCTGGAAATGTCATGTCGACGAAGACCAAGCACATCGCACAAGCTGGAAATGTCATGTCGACGAAGACCAAGCACATCGCACACGCTGGAAATGTCATGTCGACGAAGACCAAGCACATCGCACAAGCTGGAAATGTCATGTCGACGAAGACCAAGCACATCGCACACGCTGGAAATGTCATGTCGACGAAGACCAAGCACATCGCACAAGCTGGAAATGTCATGTCGACGAAGACCAAGCACATCGCACAAGCTGGAAATGTCATGTCGACGAAGACCAAGCACATCGCACAAGCTGGAAATGTCATGTCGACGAAGACCAAGCACATCGCACAAGCTAAAAAATGTCATGGACCTAAAACCTCGAATATCTGTGCTTTGATAAAAGTATCAAAGCAAAATGAAGAGTCCAGTACAAGGTGGCGATCAGATCTCTGCCCCTAACTCCTCAGCTCGCCCACCTTTCTAATCATGCAGCATCACGCGTGACACTCAACTTTTGGCTCGAGTTTTGAGTTCGAATGTCCAGCCACCCCTCCCGGGCTCTGCCCCGAGGGGGAGAGCTGCCTTAGAGAGTTCGGACTCTGTTCCGGGAGAGGAGATCGGGGAAGAGGCCTCCCAGAAAATGGCTTGTCTGTCAGATCCCATATCCCAAGCAGTGCAACATCGAGGACGCAAACACAGGGTGACAGCCTCCTGAGCTGCCGCGCCACTCCCTACTCCAGCTATCTGTCTGCCTGCCCCTACCTCCGTCTCTATCAGGCCGGCCCATCATGCGAAGTAATCAAACTGGAGGATTAACTCGAGGCAGGCCTCGGACTAAGCAAGGCATGAGACGCGCGCCCAGCTGCTCAAATGAAAAGCAGCTTCAATGGCTGCTACTGGGGCACAGGGAGGAGTTTTGGTCATCCATCAGTTGGGGATAAAAATCTGGGGGGGGGGTAGTGCAGGACAAATTCAGCCTCAGTTTTGCTTCGAACAATTTTATGTCCGCAAAGTTTTACTGCCTGAGCTTCCAACATTGTTGGCGGCTTTCCAGTCCAGGCATTCAGACGTCCCCGGCCTGAACTCATTCAGAAGGTGGGGCTACACTAGCTCCTAGATAGCGGCAGTAAATTATGCAGCCTCTTGAACTGGTGCGAAACAAGGGGGAGGCGAATAAAATCAATAATGTATTGCAGTGGTGCCCGATCCCGGATCCGACCAGAGCTCCCAGATCCCCGCCACGCCTTGCAGGCCGGCACTCTGTGTGTGTTTCTTCGAAGCATTCAAAGTCAACTGGCAAATAATCCCTTCTTCCTGTGCTCCCCCCTCTGCCAGCTGATCCAGCACTTCCTTTCTCCCCCAATACCTGAATAATTAACTGCCGAGAGGGGAGCTGGGAGTCAGAAGCCACTTCCTATCGCCGTGAAAGCCGGGTGGCGCTTCCTGCTTGCCAGAGCGAAGAGGACAGGAAGGCGGCCATTGACAGAGCGACGGCCCCAGTTTACTGGCGAGCCCGTTAATCTGTTAATCCCGCGTTAATCTCGCGTCAGGAAATGCTGAATGGAATTCAGGCCTTGTGCTTTCCCTCTTGTGCTCAAATAAAATAATAAAAATGTCGAAAACTGGCTTAAATCTGTCCATAGATTAGGCATCTTTATGTGTCTGTGTGTCTGTAGTATCAGCTGTGTGTCTGTGGTATCAGCTGTGTGTCTGTGGTATCAGCTGTGTGTCTGTGGTATCAGCTGTGTGTCTGTGGTATCAGCTGTGTGTCTGTGGTATCAGCTGTGTGTCTGTGGTATCAGCTGTGTGTCTGTGGTATCAGCTGTGTGTCTGTGGTATTAGCTGTGTGTCTGTGGTATCAGCTGTGTGTCTGTGGTATCAGCTGTGTGTCTGTGATATCAGCTGTGTGTCTGTGGTATCAGCTGTGTGTCTGTGGTATCAGCTGTGTCTGTGGTATCAGCTGTGTGTCTGTGGTATGAGCTGTGTGTCTGTGGTATTAGCTGTGTGTCTGTGGTATCAGCTGTGTGTCTCAGCTGTGTGTCTGTGGTATCAGCTGTGTGTCTGTGATATCAGCTGTGTGTCTGTGGTATCAGCTGTGTGTCTGTGGTATCAGCTGTGTGTCTGTGGTATCAGCTGTGTGTCTGTGGTATTAGCTGTGTGTCTGTGGTATCAGCTGTGTGTCTGTGGTATCAGCTGTGTGTCTGTGGTATTAGCTGTGTGTCTGTGGTATTAGCTGTGTGTCTGTGGTATCAGCTGTGTGTCTGTGGTATTAGCTGTGTGTCTGTGGTATTAGCTGTGTGTCTGTGGTATCAGCTGTGACCATGGTGTGTCCATGGCATCAGTTGTGTCCATGTTGTGTCACGGTACGAGCGTATTCCATAGTGTGTCCATGGTGTGTCCATGGTGCATCCGTGGTGTGTCCGTGGTGAGTCCATGGTGTGTCCATGGTGTGTCCATGGTGTGTCCATGGTGTGTCCATGGTGCATCCGTGGTGTGTCCGTGGCTTCATAAGCTTCAAATTCTCTGAACACACGTTTTACTGCAGGAATTTTAGTCCATAAAAAAATCGCCCTGTTTACATACAAATCCCTACAGCTCAAATTTTGGCATTGAGAATAGGCATGAAACAGAATCCCCAACTCAGATTGCTCCATCTAATCCGCCCCTCTGCAGCTTCCTTTGTGCCCGAGCCGCCACCCCCTGATGTCAAAGGATTCGGCTCTCTGATCCGCCTCTCGGCAAAAGAATTTAAAGGAAGAAGCACCGCAGGCACGTGACCGATGTGACTGCATTTTCTCTGCTTGTTATGATTATGATTATGAAAAAGCGATCAAGCCAGGTGGACGGCAAAAAACCCTTTCGAACCCTCCACTTTTTTGGTTCGGCCGCGAATTTCTTGTCCGAAACCGAGTGAAGAGACTGAAAATTTTCCCTCCGAAGCATGCCTTGCTTTTTGCTTCTTTTCTGATTTTCCTGTCCACACATTTTTTGCAGCTAAAGTGCAGTTCATACTACTGCTTGGTAGCAAGGGAGAAGTGTCTTTAGAAATATATCCAGACTATACTGGGTGAGAGAGATTCTCCATTGAGTCCATGCTCATCTGAGAGAGATTCCCCATTGAGTCCTTGCTTATCTGAGAGATTCCCCATTGAGTCCTTGCTTATCTGAGAGATTCCCCATTGAGTCCATGCTTATCTGAGAGAGATTCCCCATTGAGTCCGTGCTTATCTGAGAGAGATTCCCCATTGAGTCCATGCTCATATGAGAGAGATTCCCCATTGAGTCCATGCTTATCTGAGAGAGATTCCCCATTGAGTCCATGATCATCTGAGAGAGATTCCCCATTGAGTCCATGATCATCTGAGAGAGATTCCCCATTGAGTCCATGATCATCTGAGAGAGATTCCCCATTGAGTCCATGCTCATCTGAGAGAGATTCCCCATTGAGTCCATGATCATCTGAGAGAGATTCCCCATTGAGTCCATGCTCATCTGAGAGAGATTCCCCATTGAGTCCATGCTCATCTGAGAGAGATTCCCTCTGCCTGTCCAGCCCTACTAGCAGTAGAGTAGAAGGCACAGGACAGTCTAAAAATCAGCTGTTTCTCTGTATTTCAGTCGATCCAAATGAGGATTTGGGGGGATTTCTCGTAGGACAGAGGATCTGAGGCCAAGACTAGTCTAGACCGGAGGCTGCGCGAGTCTCGAGTCCAGATGAAGCCATAAAATTGGTCGCTAGCGGTTCTCCAAGGCCAGGACTAATTTCCCTGAGGAGAGAAGTAAAGCGAAGAGAGCTAGAAAGAGAGAGAAAGAGAGAAGGGTCTCGAACGGGGGCTCAGAGCTTCAGTTGAGCGGTGCAAATTAATGAGGCTGGGCTCTCCATCTGCATCGGATGGGGGAGGCATTATTTATGGAGACGTCGACAAAATTCGGTGTTGGGCAAACTTTTTCCGACGCGGGAGGCAAGCTGATGTCTCAGTTTTTCTGTCTTTTTATGAACTCGGCTGACTATTACCCCTGAAGTTTTGGACAACTTTGTATTCTCCCAGAAGGTTTAGACGACTTTCGATTACCCCTGAAGTTTTGGACAACTTTGCATTCTCCCTGAAGGTTTAGACGACTTTCTATTACCCCTGAAGTTTTGGAAAACTTTGTATTCTCCCTAAAGGTTTAGACGACTTTCGATTACCCCTGAAGTTTTGGACAACTTTGCATTCTCCCTGAAGGTTTAGACGATTTTCTATTACCCCTGAAGTTTTGGAAAACTTTGTATTCTCCCTGAAGGTTTAGACGACTTTCGATTACCCCTGAAGTTTTGGACAACTTTGTATTCTCCCTGAAGGTTTAGACGACTTTCGATTACCCCTGAAGTTTTGGACAACTTTGCATTCTCCCTGAAGGTTTAGACGATTTTCTATTACCCCTGAAGTTTTGGAAAACTTTGTATTCTCCCTGAAGGTTTAGACGACTTTCGATTACCCCTGAAGTTTTGGACAACTTTGTATTCTCCCTGAAGGTTTAGACGACTTTCGATTACCCCTGAAGTTTTGGACAACTTTGCATTCTCCCTGAAGGTTTAGACGACTTTCTATTACTCCTGAAGCTTGAATAGCTTTTTATTCCCCCTGAAGGTTCAGTTAACTTTTATTCCCCCTGAAGGCTTGAATGAGTTATTAACCCTCTGAAGGTCTAGCCATCTAAGTACTTGTAACTCGTCTTTAAATTTGCCTCTCCGGAAAATTCCAAAAATCCAAGAAATTCCCATTGAAGGTTCGAAATCTGAGCACTAATCCCTGAACAGTCTCAATCAATAAGAAACTCACCGTTTTGCTTGCAGTGAGCGGCTTGCCAGCCAAGCAGAGCAGCCCAAGTCGCCAACAGCAACGTCAATAAAACCGGCAAACTCGCCATTGCTAATCCGACCAATCTGATTTTCTTAGAGACTAATCCGCCGCGAAACTTCTCAAGCTGGGGCTGCGGCTGCGAGCCCTGGTTGCCGGGGAAATGAAGTGGAGGCTCTCCTGGCAGCGGCGCGGCCTGCAGGGGCTCTTGTAGTCATTTTCCCATTCTCCTTCCCTCCCCTCCGCCTCTCCCTCTCCCTCTTCCCAACTCAGCCACCCCCCCGCCTCTCAAGAACCGCCGGGGCCGGGCGCGCCACGGTTGAATGGCTCCCAAGGAGGGGGCAAATCCGGCGAAGGAGCCGCGGCGTCCACCCCCCCGCTGTGCCGACGCCTCTGAGCAACCGGACTTGGAGGCTTGCCGTGTGGGAAGACGGGACCGGCTCCATCGCCTCTGCTGCCGGAATATCGCTTCCGGGTCTGCCACGCGGCTGGGCAGTCAGGTCCGCTCCGTCAGGGATTACAATGGATTGCTAGTCTAGCCAGCAGGGAAGAATTTCAACAGAACCTAGCCAAACACGAACCATTGGATCAGAGTGGATTGCTAATCTAGCCAAACACGAAACATTGGATCAGAGTGGATTGCTAATCTAGCCAAACACGAACCATTGGATCAGAGTGGATTGCTAATCTAGCCAAACACGAACAGTTGGATCAGAGTGGATTGCTAATCTAGCCAAACACGAACAGTTGGATCGGAGTGGATTGCTAATCTAGCCAAACACGAACCATTGGATCAGAGTGGATTGCTAATCTAGCCAAACACGAACAGTTGGATCAGAGTGGATTGCTAATCTAGCCAAACACGAACCATTGGATCAGATTGGATTGCTAATCTAGCCAAACACGAACCATTGGATCAGAGTGGATTGCTAATCTAGCCAAACACGAACAGTTGGATCAGAGTGGATTGCTAATCTAGCCAAACACGAACCATTGGATCAGATTGGATTGCTAATCTAGCCAAACACGAACCATTGGATCAGAGTGGATTGCTAATCTAGCCAAACACGAACAGTTGGATCAGAGTGGATTGCTAATCTAGCCAAACACGAACAGTTGGATCGGAGTGGATTGCTAATCTAGCCAAACACGAACCATTGGATCAGAGTGGATTGCTAATCTAGCCAAACACGAACAGTTGGATCAGAGTGGATTGCTAATCTAGCCAAACACGAACCATTGGATCAGATTGGATTGCTAATCTAGCCAAACTTGAACAATTGGATTAGAGTGGATTGCTAATCTAGCCAAACACGAACAATTGGATCAGAGTGGATTAGAATAATATCAATTTTCTTCTGGAGTTGTATGAAGAAATGCAGATTTATAACTCTTTCAGAATCAAAGCTGAGTATTGATAAAAAATCTATTTGAAGAAATAATCTATTAAGACTAACCCCAAACAAGAAATCACGCTTTTGAAAACGAAATTCTAAGAAATCAATTTAAAATCCTGTGTGCGTTTCTAAGAAACAGAGGCCCGCGCAGAGCCCGGCGGAGTCCGCAGTCTCCATCCAGCTGAATTATTTATGCGGGAGAGTAAAAAAATGTCTCCAAGTGGCTTGAGCTGGAGACCTGCGGGCCTCTCGGAGACAAGTGGGGATTTGAGTAGCGCCGCGAGAATAATTCAGTAGACTCAGGCTGAAATGGGCTTCCCTGGAGGCTCTCAGCCAGACAAGCGAATAAAAAATTGTTGAGCGAATTGTGGAATGAAGCACCGCGGCTGCTGGGCCGCAGCGACACTTCATGTTGGGCCTCGGCGGAAAGTACACGGCAGCCCCGGGCTGGCTGGGCCTCTGAGCTGAGCACACTGAGGCCTGAGCAGGCGATTAGGCTTGGGGAGCTGCGTCCATCGAGATCCCGAGGAGATTTCGGCAGAAATGCGAAAATAAAATTTTATGACTTTTCCGAGCGCGCCAGGCCAGAATCCTCACTGCCCCCCTGCCGATTTCCCCTCTGAATTTCTTCCCGGGGAGGCCGGCGGGGCTGGGAGAAAAAACAGGAGAAAACTCTTCCCGAAACAGGCTGAAAACAAATCCCACAGATCCCCACCGAAGATTCAAAGGAAAAGGACGGTTTGAGACGTTGAAAAACAAGTCAAAAGGAATGACGTCTCTAATTTGGATAGATTGCTAATCTATCGAAATGGATTGCTAATCTATCCAAATGGATTGCTAATCTAGTCAAATCGATTGCTAATCTATCCAAATGGATTGCTAATCTATCCAAATGGATTGCTAATCTATCCAAATGGATTGCTAATCTATCCAAATGGATTGCTAATCTATCCAAATGGATTGCTAATCTATCCAAATGGATTGCTAATCTATCCAAATGGATTGCTAATCTATCCAAATGGATTGCTAATCTATCCAAATGGATTGCTAATCTATCCAAGTGGATTGCTAATCTATCCAAATGGATTGCTAATCTAGTCAAATGGATTGCTAATCTAGTCAAATGGATTGCTAATCTAGTCAAACTGTGAGCTCACGATTTCGCATCTCTTGACGCTGAAATAAATTTACCAAATTTTTTCCACCCCAAAATTAATCTCTTCAGCTCCTCATCACCGGAAGAAGTCGAACCTGGGCCAGCCTCTTACTTAATTCTGCTCCCTCCCAGTAGCCATCGGGAATCATTTATCGCTTCTATCACATATGGCTTTCTCTTTGGCTGAGTCTTAGGCTTCGAGCTGCAATCATGGTATATGGGGATTATAGGTATTATAGGGATTATGGGGATTATGGGGATTATGGGAATTATAGGGATTGTAGGGATTATGGGAATTTTAGGGATTATAGGGAATTTGGGGATTTTGGGGGTTATGGAGAATATGGGGATTATGGTGATTATGGAGATTATGGGGATTATGGGGATTATGGGGATTATGGGGATTAAGGGAAATATAGGGATTGTAGGGATTATGGGAATTATAGGGATTGTAGGGATTATAGGAATTATAGGGATTTCAGGGATTATGGGAATTATAGGGATTGTAGGGATTATGGGAATTATAGGGATTTCAGGGATTATGGGAATTATAGGGATTGTAGGGATCATGGGAATTTTAGGGATTATAGGGAATTTGGGGATTTTGGGGGTTATGGAGATTATGGGGATTATGGGGATTATGGAGATTATGGGGATTATGGGGATTATGGGGATTATGGGGATTATGGGAAATATAGGGATTGTAGGGATTATGGGGATTATAGGGATTTTAGGGATTATAGGAATTATAGGGATTTCAGGGATTATGGAAATTATAGGGATTGTAGGGATTATGGGAATTATGGGGATTATGGGGATTATGGGAATTATAGGGATTGTAGGGATTATGGGAATTATGGGGATTATGGGGATTATGGGGATTATGGGGATTATGAGGATTATGTGGAATATGGGGATGATGGGGATTATGGGGATTATAGGGCCTATGGGGGGCTATATTCTGCAGTCCTACAGCTGGGCCAAGGCTGAGGCAGGCAAAAATTTATCCCAGAGAAAACTCCCCCCCCCCAATACTTGTTGGCCCCCGTGCAACGACTTATTTAAGAAGCTTCTTGTGCTCAAAAGTCTGTGGCCAGCTCAGGCTCCCCAATCTGGCTTCATCAGCTGCAACCAGCCGCGTACTTGAGAACCCCTCCGGCTCCTCCTCCTTCCCCCAATCTTCCCTCCTTCTTTCCTCGCCGTCTCCTCCGACTCAGCAGGCTGAGGGATCTGGAATTTGGCCTCATTTGTCCCGTAATAAAACGGGTAGCATAGGGGGGGGGGTGGCTCAGGGGAGGGAAACGAGGCAGCTGAAGCCCCTCCTTCATCCAGTCTCAATGCCAGGCGCCTCCACCGCCTCAGCTCCCGGGATCCCCGCGGAGTCTCAGCCGCATAACGAGGAGGAGGAGACGCCTCCCCCCCCAAGGAGCCAGCCTCCTCTCCAGTCTTCCCTAATTGGGAAACTCAGCCTTGAAGGAGGAACTTCTTCTGTGCTTCTCTTTCGCGGCATTTTCCATCCCCATCGCTGCCCGCCTCAGCGCACCTGAGGAGAGGAGCTGTGAGTAAGCGGAGAGACTGGGCAGAGCTGAGGATGTTGAGCCCGCGGTTGCAAGGCAAATTTTGCGGGATTTGAAACTGCCTGCCTGGACTTTTCTCCCACCCCGTGGGGATTAGGCTTGGGCTGGGGGCAACAGCTGGAGGAGGCCGGGGGGTCCACCAAGCCTATCGGTAATCAATACGCATGCTTGCACTGCTCATATTTGCTCTTGGGAATGTTCGCACTGCAGCTCTGGCCTGTTTGTCTGTCTGATTAATCCCCGAGTCCGGATTGCCCTCCGCTGCCCCCTCAGCTTCCGCATCTCTGCTCCCCAGTGCATGCACAATAAATCCATAAACTGGAGATCCGCAGCCGATGCTGCATAAGCAGTTAAACAGTGCTTGATGGATGGCGCCTGCTGCAGCCACCGAGTCTGATTGAAGCGAGAAAGAAATTCACTTCAATGCTCAATTTTCTGGGAACATACTAAATTTGTAGATAAAATTTCTAACTTTCTACTTTTAGTAGAGCTTCAAGTACGCAGGTCAATGCCAATAAGTTTCAAAAAGCATCAGGTCGGAGGCGAGCTAATTTTAGCAACCAGAACGTTTTCTCCCCTATTGTTATCCGTGGGATAATTTTCCCAAAATGGGGAGGATATATTGACAGGCTTGATGCCGTCATTGCCTCTGTCTTGTTTGGTAATTTTGATAAAAAGTTTGACAAGCTGAGACGCTGGAGACGCGGGAGGGAGAGAATTAGGGGACGGCTGTGCTAGAATTTGAGAAGATAGAAGCATCAGTGATTCTGTGCTCAGCTTGTCAGAGTGAGAATTGCGAATAGGAGACCTAGGCTAATGCAAACGGGAGAAGTAGACTGGGGAAGTAGACTAGAGATCGAGAAGTGGACTACAGAAGTAGACTAGAGAAGTAGACTGGAGGAGTAGACTGGGAGAAGTAGACTGGAGGAGTAGACTGGAGGAGTAGACTGGAGGAGTAGACTGGGAGAAGCAGACTGGAGGACTAGAGTGGAAGAGTAGATTGGAGGAGTAGACTGCAGGAGTAGACTGGGAGAAGTAGACTGGAGGAGTAGACTGGAGGAGTAGACTGGAAGAGTAGATTGGAGGAGTAGACTGGAGGAGTAGACTGGAGGAGTAGACTGGAGGAGTAGACTGGAGGAGTAGACTGGAGGAGTAGACTGGAGGAGTAGACTGGAAGAGTAGACTGGAGGAGTAGACTGGAAGAGTAGACTGGAGGAGTAGACTGGAGGAGTAGACTGGAGGAGTAGACTGGAGGAGTAGACTGGAGGAGTAGACTGGAGGAGTAGACTGGAAGAGTAGACTGGAGGAGTAGACTGGAAGAGTAGACTGGAGGAGTAGACTGGAGGAGTAGACTGGAGGAGTAGACTGGAAGAGTAGACTGGAGGAGTAGACTGGAGGAGTAGACTGGAGGAGTAGACTGGAGGAGTAGACTGGAGGAGTAGACTGGAGGAGTAGACTGGAAGAGTAGACTGGAGGAGTAGACTGGAAGAGTAGACTGGAGGAGTAGACTGGAGGAGTAGACTGGAGGAGTAGACTGGAAGAGTAGACTGGAGGAGTAGACTGGAGGAGTAGACTGGAGGAGTAGACTGGAGGAGTAGACTGGAAGAGTAGACTGGAGGAGTAGACTGGAGGAGTAGACTGGAGGAGTAGACTGGAAGAGTAGACTGGAGGAGTAGACTGGAGGAGTAGACTGGAGGAGTAGACTGGAAGAGTAGACTGGAGGAGTAGACTGGAAGAGTAGACTGGAGGAGTAGACTGGAGGAGTAGACTGGAAGAGTAGACTGGAGGAGTAGACTGGAAGAGTAGACTGGAGGAGTAGACTGGAGGAGTAGACTGGAGGAGTAGACTGGAGGAGTAGACTGGAGGTGTAGACTGGAGGAGTAGACTGGTGGAGTAGACTGGAGGAGTAGACTGGAAGAGTAGACTGGAGGAGTAGACTGGAAGAGTAGACTGGAGGAGTAGACTGGAAGAGTAGACTGGAGGAGTAGACTGGTGGAGTAGACTGGTGGAGTAGACTGGAGGGGTCGACTGTGGGAGTTGGCGGGCAGGAATGTTAGCTGAAATATAAGTTTGAGAAGAGCAGCTGCGGGAGCCCGGGGCAAAGCAAGACGGGCATCGATTTGAAGTTGCACTGCAAGCCTGGTGGCAGGGGGTGGGACGGTGGAATTATGAGGCGAGTTTCAGCCGCTACCTACCCGTGAGGCTGGGGGGGGGGCAGTCGCCCACTCAATTTGCTTATTTTTAATCCGATTTCACCGCCGGGTTGGCTCCGCTCCGCTGCCCCAGCTGCCTCCCCCTGATGAAGAAGCCGCTTGGAGAGGCTGCGACTTAACAGAGGGAAAACTGCAGCTTCGCTCATCGGAGGGGAGGGACAGCGGGTGAGGCTGGGAGGCCTCTCTTCATCCGAGAAAGTGACAGAGCTCTCGTTGCGCTGGAGACTGCGGGGCCGCGTGATGAGGGAGAAGCTGGGGGGGGGGGAAACTCCCCAAACTGGGGAATTTTTAAAGATAGCTTCCACGATCACTGCTAGGCATAGGAATAAACCAACAAGCATTTATTCCCAGTTTGCACTGAGGCAATGGGCTGTTTTTGAGTGTCATTGACTTGGCTGGATTGGGTGTTGCATGCGGAAGCGGGCAACTGACTCCGGCTCCGGGATGCGGAGTCAATAATTCAGGAGGCTGCGGTCATGCGGGCTGACGGGATTCTGGACGCCTTTCTGTGCGGGGAAGGGGAAATTTGGAGAGTGAGATCAGGGGTAGATGAAGTGAGATTGGGGATAGATGAAGTGAGATTGGGGATAGATGAAGTGAGATTGGGGATAGATGAAGTGAGATTGGGGATAGATGAAGTGAGATTGGGGATAGATGAAGTGAGATCAGGGATAGATGAAGTGAGATTGGGGATAGATGAAGTGAGATCAGGGATAGATGAAGTGAGATCAGGGATAGATGAAGTGAGATTGGGGATAGATTAAGTGAGATTGGGGATAGATGAAGTGAGATTGGGGATAGATTAAGTGAGATTGGGGATAGATGAAGTGAGATCAGGGATAGATGAAGTGAGATCAGGGATAGATGAAGTGAGATCAGGGATAGATAAAGTGAGATCAGGGATAGATTAAGTGAGATCAGGGATAGATAAAGTGAGATTAGGGATAGGTGAAGTGAGATTAGGGATAGATGAAGTGAGATTAGGGATAGGTGAAGTGAGACTGAGGATAGATGAAGTGAGACTGGGGATAGATAGGACCAAAGCAGGGAGAGTATGCCATTTGAATGCCATGTGAGACAAGAATTTACAGGTACACGAAGCAGCCAGAAATGGCAAAAGAAGCACTGCATGCAAAAGAAGGCAAAAAAGCAAGCCGCTCTGTCATCAGGATCGGAGGGGAAGATGGATAGATGAGATGAGGTGCCGGCAGTTCGAGTCCCAGAAATTGCCAGATTCCGGCAGCGACTGGCCCCGAAGTCCGGGTTGCTTACCTGGGGCGCCCAGCAGCAGGAGAAGCAGGCCGATCGAGATGAGGCTTCGCAGCATCCTGGCGGAGGAGGAGGGGGGTGGCTGTCCGAATTAGCGGGGGATAATTGCATGCTGTCTGGCCCGCGGGCCAGAGAGGACTTGGAGGGAGTCCAACTCGGCAATTCATTCCCGGAGATGAGGTACGGAGATTGAGGGCTGAATCGCGGGCGTGGGAACCGCGGCCTCTCTGGGCTGTCTGAACCTCTGACTTGGTTGCTAACTCTCACTCTCCTTCTCACCCCTCTCATCCCTCATCATCTGGTATTTGGCTCCCCCCCTTTCCTGTCTTTCTCTCCGATCATGTTTCCCTCTCCCTCTCCCGTCTCACTCTCCCCTCTCCCTCTCCCTCTCCCGTCTCACTCTCCCCTCTCCATCTCCCTCTCCCGTCTCACTCTCCCCTCTCCATCTCCCTCTCCCGTCTCACTCTCCCCTCTCCCTCTCCCTCTCCCTCTCCCTCTCCCTCTCCCTCTCCCCTCTCCCTCTCCCGTCTCACTCTCCCCTCTCCCTCTCCCTCTCCCGTCTCACTCTCCCCTACTCCCTCTCTCTCTCCCATTTAAAAGTCTTCTACGGGTATCCAATTCCCTCTCCTATCCCGGGACAATTTTCTATCTCCCCCTCTTCTATCTCCCCCTCTTCTATCTCCCCTCTTCTATCTCCCCCTCTTCTATCTACCCTTCTTCTTTTCCCCCTCCCATCCCCCGTCTCCACTCTGCATTCTCTCCCCCAGCTCCTCCGGAAAGCCGTCCCAGGGTGGCCCGCAGCCAAAGTTCAAAGGCGCCACAGCGCATGAACTCTTCTTCCCTTGAGTCTCAACTAACCCCCAGCTTCACTTCGACATCAAAGGATGAGGAGCTTTTGAGCATGCGGGTGGGAGCTCAGAAGGCAATTTGATAGGCTTCCCAAGACTGCGCCGAGGACCGCGTTTCTCTGTCTTCTGACATTTCTGCTTTTTGCTCGCTACTGTCTGTCCTCCTGTGTCTTTCTGCATCCGAGCGAGTGGCTTTGTCGACTTCTTGGCTCTCGACTGCTTTTACTGACCTAAGTTGGCAAGTTTTTTCGCACTCCGTCGCCCGAGCAGCTCTTTGCGACTCAGCGAAATCCCTCGACTTCTGCCTAACTGGACAGCGTTTTGAGCCTCACATCCCGCATCTCAGCGGTCCCTGAGACTGACTGACGGCTGGCGGCTGAATCGCTCATGGGCTCCTTGGGCTGTCTGTAAATCCCCATTTTCTGTGCTGCATTTCCCGCCTTCTTCTTCTCCGACTGTCAGTCAATCCTTGCTTCTCACAGTGACCCATTGGCTCTATCGGACTCCCTCTCTGCCCCCTCTGTCTGGAGCCTCCGTCTCACTCTCCCTCTCTTTCTCTCTGGAGCCTACGTCTCACTCTCCCTCTCCCCCTCTCTGGAGCCTCCGTCTCACTCTCCCTCTCTTTCTCTCTGGAGCCTACGTCTCACTCTCCCTCTCCCTCTCTCTGGAGCCTCCGTCTCACTCTCCCTCTCCCTCTCTCTGGAGCCTACGTCTCACTCTCCCTCTCCCTCTCTCTGGAGCCTCCGTCTCACTCTCCCTCTCCCTCTCTCTGGAGCCTCCGTCTCACTCTCCCTCTCCCTCTCTCTCTGGAGCCTCCGTCTCACTCTCCCTCTCCCTCTCTCTCTGGAGCCTCCGTCTCACTCTCCCTCTCCCTCTCTCTCTGGAGCCTCCGTCTCACTCTCCCTCTCCCTCTCTCTCTGGAGCCTCCGTCTCTCTCTCCCTCTCTTTCTCTCTGGAGCCTCCGTCTCACTCTCCCTCTCCCCCTCTCTGGAGCCTCCGTCTCACTCTCCCTCTCCCTCTCTCTGGAGCCTCCGTCTCACTCTCCCTCTCCCTCTCTCTGGAGCCTCCGTCTCACTCTCCCTCTCCCTCTCTCTCTGGAGCCTCCGTCTCACTCTCTCTCGCGTCCCTCCCTCTCTCACTCTCACTCTGACTTTCACTCTCGCTCTCGCTCTCTTTCACTCTCGCTCTCGCTCTCTTTCACTCTCGCTCTCCCTCTCTTTCACTCTCGCTCTCCCTCTCTTTCACTCTCGCTCTCGCTCTCTTTCACTCTCGCTCTCCCTCTCTTTCACTCTCGCTCTCCCTCTCTTTCACTCTCGCTCTCGCTCTCTTTCACTCTCGCTCTCCCTCTCTTTCACTCTCGCTCTCCCTCTCTTTCAATCTCGCTCTCGCTCTCTTTCACTCTCGCTCTCCCTCTCTTTCACTCTCGCTCTCGCTCTCTTTCACTCTCGCTCTCGCTCTCTTTCACTCTCGCTCTCCCTCTCTTTCACTCTCGCTCTCGCTCTCTTTCACTCTCGCTCTCCCTCTCTTTCACTCTCGCTCTCCCTCTCTTTCACTCTCGCTCTCGCTCTCTTTCACTCTCGCTCTCCCTCTCTTTCACTCTCGCTCTCCCTCTCTTTCACTCTCGCTCTCCCTCTCTTTCACTCTCGCTCTCACTCTCTTTCACTCTCGCTCTCCCTCTCTTTCACTCTCGCTCTCACTCTCAATCTCCCTCAATTTCTCATTCTCATTCTCACACACACACACTCTCTCTTCCCCCTCCCCCTCTCTCTCATTCTCATTCTCTCTCACTCTCACTCTCCCTCTAAGTCTACCTCTCTCTCACTCTCACTCTCCCTCTAAGTCTACCTCTCTCTCACTCTCACTCTCCCTCTAAGTCTACCTCTTTCTTTTCTCATCTCTCTCTCCCCCTACCTCTCCAAATTGCCACTCCAGCAACCACAAATGAAAGGAAATGCAACGCACTACTGCAGGAATTCAAAATCAGGCGCTCACCTTGACTCACCTTGGCCAGCAGAGCAGGACTGAAGGGAATCGCCGGACCTGGCTGGGTGACTGGCCGGCCCTCCAAAGCTTTAATTCACACTGCATGCGGCCACTCGCGCCCGCCACTCAGAGCGACCCGTGCGAAAATCGCCCCCGCGAGCCAGTTGGCCGGGACTGCTCGGCTCCCCTGCCCCCACCCTGTCCGAGATCCCCAATCCCTTCTTCTCTCCAGGCTGGGTCCCCTCGGGCACGCAGCCTCTGCGCTGCATCAAATTGTAGAATAACTAGTTTTCCATGAACTCATTCACTCTCTGCGACTTGCTTCATCTTTCCATTGATTTGCCAAACTTGTGCAGCCCGTCTGCACACGACTGGCCAGCTTATCTATATCTATCTATCTATCTATCTATCTATCTATCTATCTATCTATCTATCTATCTATCTATCTATCTATCTATCTATCTATCTATCTATCTATCTATCTATCTATCTATCTATCTATCTATCTATCTATCTATCTATCTATCTATCTATCTATCTATCTATCTATCTATCTATCTATCTATCTATCTATCTATCTATCTATCTATCTATCTATCTATCTATCTATCTATCTATCTATCTATCTATCTATCTATCTATCTATCTATCTATCTATCTATCTATCCATCTATCTATCTATCTATCTATCTATCTATCTATCCATCTATCTATCTATCCATCTATCTATCTATCCATCTATCTATCTATCTATCTATCTATCTATCTATCTATCTATCTATCTATCTATCTATCTATCTATCTATCTATCTATCTATCTATCTATCTATCTATCTATCTATCTATCTATCTATCTATCTATCTATCTATCTATCTATATATATCTATCTATCTATCTATCTATCTATCTATCTATCTATCTATCTATCTATCTATCTATCTATCTATCTATCTATCTATCTATCTATCTATCTATCTATCTATCTATCTATCTATCTATCTATCTATCTATCTATCTATCTATCTATCTATCTATCTATCTATCTATCTATCTATCTATCTATCTATCTATCTATCTATCTATCTATCTATCTATCTATCTATCTATCTATCTATCTATCTATCTATCTATCTATCTATCTATCTATCTATCTATCTATCTATCTATCTATCTATCTATCTATCTATCTATCTATCTATCTATCTATCTATCTATCTATCTATTTGTCTGTCTATTCTCTCTGGTTTTGGCCCACAAGGACTTTTGTCTTCATCGCTCGATTTAGCCGATGAATTCCGAATGGTTTTCTCCCCCGATCTGCCCGGTGAAATGCCGAAATTAATTGAGCCATTTTCATCCAATTTGCCCGGATTAACCCCCCCCCCTCGCAAAATCCCAGGTAAATAGGCAGCCAGCGGGGCGCCGGCCGGTCAGGGGGGGGGGGTGAGGGTGGGAAACCGCGGCGACGCATCGAAAGAAAAAAGCGACAGAAAGTCGGGCCTTGGAGACTCGAGAGAGAATGCTTCATCTCCCCAGCAGTGGGATTCGAATGCCACCCGAACCGTCCGAGGTCCCCAGGCCGGTCGGTCACGGCTCTCCCCTCCCTATCGCCCTCCTTCCCGGCCCCACGAATGCGGAAGGCAAAGCGAAGTAGGCAGATCGGTTTCCCATCGAGGCTGTGGGGATAATTCTCCCGTCCAGCCTCGGCCGCAGGTGCATGCGACTCGTTCCACCTGCTTTCATCCTCTGCCTCGCTTTTTCTTGCTTTCCTCTTTTACAAGCCCCGCCTCCTCGGCTGCGCACTCGGGCTCGCTCGGAGTCTCCTTAGCGCGAGTTCTTCCCCCTCTCCAACTCACCGCTCTTCTGCCTCATCCCGCGGCGAGTTGAGGCTTTTGTGATTGCAGACCGCTGAGCAAACAGGACTCGGGATGCTGAGACTGAGACTCTGAGCCTCTCACCTCCTCTGATTCATCGGGCTCTTCACTGGGGCTCGGGACTTCTTCACTTCACTGAGGCAGCGACCTCTGCCACTCTGTCACTCTGTCACTCTGTCACTCTGTCACTCTGTCACTCTGTCACTCTGTCACTCTATCCCTCTGTCACTCTATCACTGTGTTACTCTGTCACTCTGTTACTGTCACAGCTTTACTCTGTCACTCTGTTACTCTGTCACTCTTTCACTCTATCACAGCTTCACTCTGTCAGTGTCACACCATCACTTTGTCATTCTGTAACATTTTTACTCTGTCCGTCAGTCACCCTGTCACACTATCACTCTGTCACTCTGTCATTTTGTCCCTGTCACTCTGTCAGTCTATCTCTCTGCCACTCTGCCACTGTTACACTATCACTCTGTCACTGTTACACTATCACTCTGTCACTGTTACTATCACTGTCACTCTGTCACTCTGTCACTGTGTCACTCTGTCACTCTGACACTGTTACGCTATCACTATGTCACTGTCACACTATCACTCTGTCACTGTTACATTATCACTCTGTCACTGTTACGCTGTCACTCTGTCACTGTCACACTATCACTCTGTCACTCCGTCACTCTGCCTTGGAGGCTGGCCCTCATGGCTGTGAACCACAACCCCCTGAGCCAATTTTCGGGCACACCAGCCTCAAAAACGAATTCGCATGTATTCGAGCCAGGGATCGTGGCGCTCAGCCCCCCTCCCGCGGCACAGCGCATGCATTTGCATCTGCAGAAATCCAATGGCGAGAGTTTGCCTACAGCAGCTGGTTGCTAGGCAGCTGCATTTAGTCGTGCAGCCTCCCCAGCAATTGATGTGAGGCCTGAAGGCAGCACCGAACGCTGGAACAGTGAAGACCCCGTAGGCTCCCCCACACGCAAGCGCTGAGGCTGACGGACGCTGCAGAGCGGAGAGGGAATCCGCTGCTTGCTTGTCTCCATCAATTACTGACAGGTGGAGCGACCGATCGCGTGCCAAAAGTTGCAGGCTTGAACGCAGGTCAGCTGAGCAGCCTGGCCGAACCGTGTAGAAGTACAGGAACGACTTGAAGAGAAAATCTTCTCAGAGAGTTGAGAGCAAAATTATGATTGATTAATAATAAATCGACTTCTCAATCAGTCCTGCCTTTCCGGTCTGGTTGTGAGAGGAAATGACCAAGCAGCCCGCATGCGCAATCGCTTGCTAAGGTCTGTCTCACATTAGCCTCAATCGATATGCTGTATATCCGGAGTGTTTGCAACAAGGAGATTGAGGCCGCGGATCAAGTTTCAGTTTACTTTGTGTGTGTGTGTGTGTGTGTGTGTGTGTGTGTGTGTGTCGCCATGCAGACTGTATTGCCAGTAAAGATTGCTGACAAAAGCTTTCAATGCATTGGCAGTAGTAGCAGAAATTACGAATATGTTATGCGTAGAATGTGTACATGCATGTGTGATTATGTGTGTGTACATTATTATTATTATCATAATTCTCTAAACGCCTGATTTTCGTCAATTATTAGTTTTGGGAAAATCGCTAATTCATTGCAATCTAAAAAAATAATTAAAAAGTAATAAAAACTCAAAATTTATTAATACATATTTTAACA
>NIVC01000300.1:116067-188567 GCA_002269645.1 Macrostomum lignano | reverse complement strand
TTCTTAAAAGCATCAAAGAAATTGAGTCGAAGCAGCTGCAGCTTCACTGACGCAGCAGCGCAATCTGAGCGCTGATCAACAGCCTTGCGTGACTGCTCAGGACCGAGAATTGCTGGCAAAAGCAGCGTTGCTCACCTGCTGACGGATTTTCAGCTTGAGTGACTTTGGAGACATGTGAGATGCCGCCTTCTCCTTACTCTGGTGCTCCAAAATAAGTTTATGATTCTTGCGCCACTCCGTCATCCTGGAGAGATGAGACAAGTCATAAAGTCACAAAGAAAGACCCTAGCAAATCCAAGACAGGTAAGACAGACAGGCGCTAAGACACTGAGACAGACACTGAGACAGACACTGAGACTGATACTGAGACAGACACTGAGACAGATACTAAGACAGGCACTGAGACACACTGAGACAGACACTGAGACAGACACTGAGACACACACTGAGACAGACACTGAGACAGACACTGAGACTGATACTGAGACAGACACTGAGACACACACTGAGACAGACACTGAGACACACACTGAGACAGACACTGAGACAGACACTGAGACTGATACTGAGACAGACACTGAGACACACACTGAGACTGATACTGAGACACACACTGAGACAGATACTAAGACAGGCACTGAGACACACTGAGACAGACACTGAGACACACACTGAGACTGATACTGAGACACACTGAGACTGACACTGAGACACACACTGAGACTGATACTGAGACACACACTGAGACAGATACTAAGACAGGCACTGAGACACACTGAGACAGACACTGAGACACACACTGAGACTGATACTGAGACACACACTGAGACTGACACTGAGACACACACTGAGACTGATACTGAGACACACACTGAGACTGATACTCAGGCACAAACTGAGACTGACACTGAGACACACACTAAGACAGACACTGAGACAGACACTGAGACTGATACTGAGACAGACACTGAGACAGACACTGAAACATGCTCCGAGACAGACACTGAGACAGACACTGAGACTGATACTGAGACAGACACTGAGACACACACTGAGACTGATACTGAGACACACACTGAGACAGATACTAAGACAGGCACTGAGACACACTGAGACAGACACTGAGACACACACTGAGACTGATACTGAGACACACACTGAGACTGACACTGAGACACACACTGAGACTGATACTGAGACACACACTGAGACTGATACTCAGGCACAAACTGAGACTGACACTGAGACACACACTAAGACAGACACTGAGACAGACACTGAGACTGATACTGAGACAGACACTGAGACAGACACTGAAACATGCTCCGAGACAGACACAGAGATATACTTGGACATTAACTAGAACACATTGAGGCAAACAGCAAAAGGCAAAAGGACTTTTCACGGGCATGAAGCGACTTTCATTTTCGCTTTTTTGCAACAAAGAATCGCTTTATAGCCAGGAAGCGTCGGGTTCCGTCAGGCGAGACTCAAAGCGAAAGCGGCGCAAAAAAGCGCCAGTAAGTTTTGCAGATTCACAGCTTGAAAATTGGCGCGAAAAAAGCAGGCCTACTTCTGCAGTCTTTGATACCTGAGATCCCCGAGCTCTTTCTGTTGCTAGGCGGGCACAGTCGGGCAGATGAATGCGTGGGCGGTTTGGCAAACAGAATTGGCCCGGTGTGACAGTTGAAGTCCTGCAGGATAACTTCTGCAGGGGCGGCCGGCTGGTTGGCAGCGGAAAACCCCCGCCGCATTTAACTTTCAATAAAGCAAAATTAAAAACAATGAATGCTTTTTCATTTAATAAATTTATCGCGCTTAGGCATTTACTCTACAGATGTTGAGGCTTGGTGACGCCCCTGCCTCTTGGGTGGAGGCCTCTGTCTTTTTGGCGAGGGCACTTCTGTCTGACGCTCCCCTGTTTATTGCGCTCCTGTCTCTTGGGTGGCGCCTCTGTTTCTGGGGTGGCGCCCCTGTCTCTTGGGTGGAGGCCTCTGTCTTTTTGGCGAGGGCACTTCTGTCTGGCGCTTCCCTGTTTATTGCGCTCCTGTCTCTTGGGTGGCGCCTCTGTTTCTGGGGTGGCGCCCCTGTCTCTTGGGTGGCGCCCCTGTCTCTTGGGTGGCGCCCCTGCCTCTTGGGTGGAGGCCTCTGTCTTTTTGGCGAGGGCACTTCTGTCTGGCGCTTCCCTGTTTATTGTGCTCCTGTCTCTTGGGTGGCGCCTCTGTTTCTGGGGTGGCGCCCCTGTCTCTTGGGTGGCGCCCCTGTCTCTTGGGTGGCGCCCCTGCCTCTTGGGTGGAGGCCTCTGTCTTTTTGGCGAGGGCACTTCTGTCTGGCGCTTCCCTGTTTATTGCGCTCCTGTCTCTTGGGTGGCGCCTCTGTTTCTGGGGTGGCGCCCCTGTCTCTTGGTGGCGCCCCTGTCTCTTGGGTGGCGCCCCTGTCTCTTGGGTGCCGCCCCTGTCTCTTGGGTGGCGCCCCTGTCTCTTGGGTGGCGCCCCTGCCTCTTGGGTGGAGGCCTCTGTCTTTTTGGCGAGGGCACTTCTGTCTGGCGCTTCCCTGTTTATTGCGCTCCTGTCTCTTGGGTGGCGCCTCTGTTTCTGGGGTGGCGCCCCTGTCTCTTGGGTGGCGCCCCTGTCTCTTGGGTGGCGCCCCTGTCTCTTGGGTGCCGCCCCTGTCTCTTGGGTGGCGCCCCTGTCTCTTGGGTGGCGCCCCTGCCTCTTGGGTGGAGGCCTCTGTCTTTTTGGCGAGGGCACTTCTGTCTGGCGCTTCCCTGTTTATTGCGCTCCTGTCTCTTGGGTGGCGCCTCTGTTTCTGGGTGGCGCCCCTGTCTCTTGGGTGGCGCCCCTGTCTCTTGGGTGGCGCCCCTGTCTCTTGGGTGCCGCCCCTGTCTCTTGGGTGGCGCCCCTGTCTCTTGGGTGGCGCCCCTGCCTCTTGGGTGGAGGCCCCTGTCTTTTTGGCGAGGGCACTTCTGTCTGGCGCTTCCCTGTTTATTGCGCTCCTGTCTCTTGGGTGGCGCCTCTGTTTCTGGGGTGGCGCCCCTGTCTCTTGGGTGGCGCCCCTGTCTCTTGGGTGCCGCCCCTGTCTCTTGGATGGCGCCCCTGTCTCTTGGGTGGCGCCCCTGTCTCTTGGGTGGCGCCCCTGTCTCTTGGGTGGCGCCCCTGCCTCTTGGGTGGAGGCCCCTGTCTTTTTGGCGAGGGCACTTCTGTCTGGCGCTTCCCTGTTTATTGCGCTCCTGTCTCTTGGGTGGCGCCTCTGTTTCTGGGGTGGCGCCCCTGTCTCTTGGGTGGCGCCCCTGTCTCTTGGGTGGCGCCTCTGTCTCTTGGGTGGCGCTCCTGTCTCTTGGGTGGCGCCTCTGTCTCTGGGGTGCCGCCCCTGTCTCTTGGGTGGCGCCCCTGTCTCTTGGGTGGCGCCCCTGTCTCTTGGGTGGCGCCTCTGTCTCTTGGGTGCCGCCTCTGTCTCTGGGGTGGCGCCCCTGTCTCTGGGGTGGCGCCCCTGTCTCTTGGGTGGTGCCCCTTTCTCTTGGGTGCCGCCTCTGTCTCTGGGGTGGCGCCCCTGTTTCTGGGGTGGCGCCACTGTCTCTGGGATGGCGCCCCTGTCCCTGTTTCCTAGAAAGTGCCGCCTCTGTCTCATCGTGGGCTCCATTGTGTCTTGGTAAGCATCACTGTTTATTGATGGACACCGGCGCGTCTTGATGGCTTCCTTCTTTTGTTTTTTTGGGCGGGGGGTGTTCTTTGCGGCGTGATCTGAGGGCCTCTGAGACTCTGATATGGCAGCTCTGAGTACTCTACAGAGAACTGAGTGTTACCCTACCGGGTGCCGCTTGAATGTCATTGGGATTTGCGTAGTCTCTAATCAATGCATTAAGGGGATTTAAAGCCAGTTCTTCTCCCCTATAAGGCATGCCACTCCCCTGTTTTTGAGGTTTTTGAGATTAAGATTGAGTCAGCGGGAGACTGACACATAGGGTGAGGATTAGCGTCTGCATCTGCATAGAGCTGATCCACATGGAGGCACCGCGGCCAAACTCACTAACTATTTTTAGTCCCGAGGCTTCATACATGCACTGTATTTAAACAGAATTTGCTGTTTACATTCAATTACTGCACTAGCAGAGCGAAATAATTGATTGAGCAAATCCGGCAGCCACTGAGTCGGCAAAAACGCGGCAAAATCTCCTCTTTTTCGTGGGGGACTCTTTTGAAAGTCGAGCGCCAAAGCGGCGCCGGAAGCTGGGGCGGGGGCCAATGAGGCCGCAGCCCGGAAAGCATAAATAGGGGGATGGCTTGAGCTGTCCCGGACAGCATCCAGAGACACCGGCCCCGTGAGAGCAACCGCGCAGTTGCCTGAGACAAAACCAACATGAACGCCTTCGCGCTGACCGCCCTGGCTTTTGCCTGCCTCACCGCCTCCTGCGCGGCCTACAAGGATCCGGTAAGTCCCTCTCTCCTGAATCTCCCATGCCAGGACTCGCTTCCGTGCAGCCACTCGCCAACCGGCCTCGCAACCTGATTCGCAGAATGAGTCAATCAACGAGTGCGGCGAGCGTCTGGTGCAGGAGCTCCGGAACGCCTGCGCTGACCGAGGCGGGGTCTACGACAGCACCAGCGGCATCTACGGGCAGCTCGTGAGCCGGCGCCGGCAGAGACTGGCCACCGCGGCACTGCTGGACCGTGCGTGTCTTGCTGCAAGCTCGCCCAGTGCATTTTCTCCTCTCTCTTCCCAATAGGGAATCCCCAGCAGCAAACCCGTTGCAAACTCGCCCCGTCTCGCTGCCCGCAGGCGTCGCCGCCAGCAAGAGGAGCAGCGTGCCGAGCATCTTCGACCTTGGCTGCCGGCTCAACAAGAGCAACGACGTGGTGAACCAGTGCTGCTGCCGCTGGTGCCGCGTCTCCTACCTGCAGCAGTTCTGCGCCCTGCCTGAGCCCGTCTGAGTCCGAGTTGAGCTGCCTCTCTGATCCGGAGTGACAAAGCTCGAATGAATTTGACAAACTTGCCACCAATACGATATTAACATGAATAAAAATTCATTAAAATCGAACGCAGAGAGTTCTGCGACCAAAAAGTTTCCCAAATAACTCTCAAAATCATGGCTCTTTTGGCGTACGGACATTTTAGCTCTGTGTTTCCCACTGCATCTGCGCGTAGCGTTTCGTCGAAGGATGTTTCACAAGCTCGTTGGGAAAAATCTGTAAAATTAAATATGGCCTTTTCAGGCCATTTGGGCTTACATGCATTTAATTCAATCCAAGACACGCTTGCCAGTGCAGTGGAGCTTTTGTCTATGGTAGCAAGGCTGGCACAGCGGCACTTAATTTGGTCCAAACCCTCGTCAGTCATTCGGCAAACTGTCAGCGTCTCTACCAACAATTTTCAGTGCCTTTTCCAGAGCTCTTCTGATAGTCAAAATCTGATAACCAATCAGAACTGTTCCTTCAACTTTGCTGCATTTTCTGCTCCGTCACCAAAGGGTTCGACCTGGGGCTGAGGCTCTCGACCAACTTGCCTTGGCGATTGCCACCCTTTCGTAGGCGACCTCTGCCGGCAGTGGTTTCAACGCGCCGATGGATGCTGTTAACCATCTTTTCTTTTATATTCAACAATCTTACAACCTTACAATGTCATTTGGGTGTTCATTTATGTCGAGCGCTTCGATCACAAGCCAATGGCATTCGTTCATCAGCCTAGCATAGGGTCATAGTGACTGATCTTACTCCTCCAAAGCAGTTGCTAATGGAGGTGCGCGTAAGCCCAAATGGGCTGCACAAATCTAGTATATTACTTCAGATAGATTACAACGCTCTAAATACAGACTTAAGATTTTAAAACAGATTTCGCAAATCCATATACTAAAAATGGGGTTTCGCCATAAACTATAGTTGAGAAACTTCAGAAGTTCGGAAGATGCGGCATTGTGAGCTTATTGCGTAAAATTGCAAACTCGCGCGGGTTCTGAGGCCAGCCAATCAGTCGAGACAGCCAATCGGCTAGCGATCCTGTGAGTCACATGCTATGGCTGCTGAGTCACACATGCTATGGCTGCTGAGTCACACATGCTATGGCTGCTGAGTCACACATGCTATGGCTGCTGAGTCACACATGCTATGGCTGCTGAGTCACACATGCTATGGCTGCTGAGTCACACATGCTATGGCTGCTGAGTCACACATGCTATGGCTGCTGAGTCACACATGCTATGGCTGCTGAGTCACACATGCTATGGCTGCTGAGTCACACATGCTATGGCTGCTGAGTCACACATGCTATGGCTGCTGAGTCACACATGCTATGGCTGCTGAGTCACACATGCTATGGCTGCTGAGTCACACATGCTATGGCTGCTGAGTCACACATGCTATGGCTGCTGAGTCACACATGCTATGGCTGCTGAGTCACACATGCTATGGCTGCTGAGTCACACATGCTATGGCTGCTGAGTCACACATACTCGCAGGCCCGCTGGCTGACCGAGTGCGGCCTCCGCCTGATCGAGGAGGTGACCGCCGCCTGCGCCGACTGGGGCGGCGTCTACGACAGCACCGCCGGCCTGTACGAAGACAAGCGAGGGACGGCGTTGCGGCGGCTGAGTGAGTTAGCCATGGACCCTGCAGCCGACCTGGACTGGAAGGGATCAGTTAAGAGCTACTGAACCATGGACCCTGCAGCCCTCCTGGACTGGAAGGGAGCTTCGAGTTTACTAAATCATAGACTCCGCAGACTATCTGGACTGGTAGAGAGCTTGGAGGCTACTGAACCATGGACCCTGCAGCCTATCTGGACTGGAAGGGAGCTTGGAGCTTACTGAACCATGGACCTGCAGTTCACCTGGACTGGAAGGGAGCTTGGAGCTTACTGAACCATGGACCCTGCAGCCCACCTGGACTGGAAGGGAGCTTGGAGCCAACTGAACCATGGACCCTGCAGCCCACCTGGACTGGAAGGGAGCTTGGAGCTTACTGAACCAAGGACCCTGCAGCCCACCTGGACTGGAAGGGAGCTTCGAGCTTACTGAACCATGGACCCTGCAGCCCACCTGGACTGGAAGGGAGCTTGGAGCTTACTGAACCATGGACCCTGCAGCCCACCTGGACTGGAAGGGAGCTTGGAGCCAACTGAACCATGGACCCTGCAGCCCACCTGGACTGGAAGGGAGCTTGGAGCTTACTGAACCAAGGACCCTGCAGCCCACCTGGACTGGAAGGAAGCTTGGAGCCAACTGAACCATGGACCTGCAGCCCACCTGGACTGGAAGGGAGCTTGGAGCTTACTGAACCATGGACCCTGCAGCCCACCTGGACTGGAAGGGAGCTTCGAGCCAACTGAACCATGGACCCTGCAGCCCACCTGGACTGGAAGGGAGCTTGGAGCTTACTGAACCATGGACCCTGCAGCCCACCTGGACTGGAAGGGAGCTTCGAGCCAACTGAACCATGGACCTGCAGTTCACCTGGACTGGAAGGGAGCTTGGAGCTTACTGAACCATGGACCCTGCAGCCCACCTGGACTGGAAGGAAGCTTGGAGCCAACTGAACCATGGACCTGCAGCCCACCTGGACTGGAAGGGAGCTTCGAGTTTACTAAATCATAGACTCCGCAGACTATCTGGACTGGTAGAGAGCTTGGAGGCTACTGAACCATGGACCCTGCAGCCTATCTGGACTGGAAGGGAGCTTGGAGCTTACTGAACCATGGACCCTGCAGCCCACCTGGACTGGAAGGGAGCTTGGAGCTTACTGAACCATGGACCCTGAAGCCCACCTGGACTGGAAGGAAGCTTGGAGCCAACTGTACCATGGACCTGCAGCCCACCTGGACTGGAAGGAAGCTTGGAGCCAACTGAACCATGGACCCTGAAGCCCACCTGGACTGGAAGGGAGCTTCGAGCTTACTGAACCATGGACCCTGCAGCCTATCTGGACTGGAAGGGAGCTTGGAGCCAACTGAACCATGGACCCTGCAGCCTATCTGGATTGGAAGGGAGCTTGGAGCCAACTGAACCATGGACCCTGCAGCCTATCTGGACTGGAAGGGAGCTTGGAGCCAACTGAACCATGGACCCTGCAGCCTATCTGGATTGGAAGGGAGCTTGGAGCCAACTGAACCATGGACCCTGCAGCCCATCTGAACTGGAAGGGAGCTTGGGGCTTCTTTTACCTAAAATCCTCGCCCATCAACCTCTGGTAGTCATTGACATATTTAAATTCATCAGTCTAATATTTTCCAGCTACCCAGCCGCTGGCCAGCAAGCGCCAGAGGTCGCTAAGCCAGCTGAGGTGTCTCACAAGGAGCGACGACATTGTTTACAATTGGTGCTGCAAATTCTGCCGTGTCCTACCTGCACAACTTGTGCCAATCCGATCTGAGCTCCGACCAGCGCAAATCGGCAGGCAAAGGAGATTATTATAACCGATTAATTCTACAAAATCCCAGTGCAAGGCTCTTCAGATTACTGAAAATTCTTTTTCCAGATTTTTGTTTATTTAATAAAGCGGTCAAGAAAAGTATATCAAAGGCACAATCAACAGATAAAAAACACGATTTTAACAAAATTAATTAACAGCTATTAATTGACTGTCCTGGCTAAAATATTCCTCTTTTCTACGAAATTTTTCTTTGTGTAAACAATTCATTCGCAAAAAAAGCATGTCCTTATAAGCTACTCACTGAATGCGAGGAGTAGCTTGAAAGAATATTACAAGCGCAAATAGAGGGAAAAGTTCATAATGAAGATAACTCTCAAGAATACTAAAACTAAGTAGCTAACTAAATAACTAACTACATAACTAAATAACTGATTAACTAACTAACTAACTAACTGACTAACTAACTAACTGACTAACTAACTAACTGACTAACTAACTAACTAACTAACTAACTAACTAACTAACTAACTAACTAACTGACTAACTAACTAACTAACTAACTAACTAACTAACTAACTAACTAACTAACTAACTAACTAACTAACTAACTAACTAACTACATAACTAAATAACTGATTAACTAACTAACTAACTGACTAACTAACTAACTAACTAACTAACTAACTAACTAACTAACTAACTAACTAACTAACTAACTAACTAACTGACTAACTAACTAACTGACTAACTAACTAACTGACTAACTAACTAACTAACTAACTAACTAACTAACTAACTAACTAACTAACTGACTAACTAACTAACTAACTAACTAACTAACTAACTAACTAACTAACTAACTAACTAACTAACTAACTAACTAACTACATAACTAAATAACTGATTAACTAACTAACTAACTAACTAACTAACTAACTAACTAACTAACTAACTAACTAACTAACTAACTAACTAACTAACTAACTAACTAACTAACTAACTAACTGACTAACTAACTAACTAACTAACTAACTAACTAACTAACTAACTAACTAACTACATAACTAAATAACTGATTAACTAACTAACTAACTAACTAACTAACTAACTAACTAACTAACTAACTAACTAACTAACTAACTAACTAACTAACTAACTAACTAACTAACTAACTAACTAACTAACTAACTAACTAACTAACTGACTAAATAACTAACTGACTAACTAAATAACTGATTGACTGAATAACAAAATAACTGATTAACTTACTAAATAACTGAATAACTAACTAACTAAATAAGTAGATAAACTGATTAAAAAAGAAACAAACAAACAAACAAACTAACTAACTAACTAACTAAATAACTAACTGAATAACTAACTGACTGACTGATTTACTGACTAACTAACTAACTAACTAACTAACTAACTAACTAACTAACTAACTAACTAACTAACTAACTAACTAACTAACTAACTAACTAACTAACTAACTAACTAACTAACTAACTAACTAACTAACTAACTAACTAACTAACTAACTAACTAACTAACTAACTGACTGACTGACTGATTTACTGACTAACTAACTAATTAACTAACTAACTAACTGACTGACTGATTTACTGACTAACTAACTAACCAACTAACTAACTAACTAACTAACTAACTGACTGACTGATTTACTGACTAACTAACTAACCAACTAACTAACTAACTAACTGACTGACTGATTTACTGACTAACTAACTAACTAACTAACTAACTAACTAACTAACTAAGTAACTAACTAACTAACTAACTAACTAACTAACTAACTAACTGACTGACTGATTTACTGACTAACTAACTAACTAACTAACTGACTAACTAACTAACTAACTAACTAACTAAAAACGAACTCACCGACTCACTCACTTTACATGGACCTTCTTACATGTAGGGCGTAATTATATCCACAAGAGTCCGAATGAACTTCAAAATATTATTATTTCAAGGACCACTAGAAGTTACCTTTGTGTTCTGATACAAAAGTGCTTAAATATTTTGTCAAATAGTTTATAAACAGATGAGTAATGATCCAGCCTCTATTTTAAGCTGCAAACGCCCTGAAAACTGCATTTGTAATGTAGAAGTTACGTAAAGGGAAAAATGAGACAAAGGATCTATCAATACTGCTATAAGTAGTCCGTGTTTTGGAGGAGAGGCTTTTCTATTTAATTCACGAAGCAGAAATATTCGCAATACGTGAGATGATGAAATTGCAGAATAAATTTGCGATTCTAAAGAATTTCTTCCAGTTTGGTTTTCAGCAGTAGTTAGGGAGAAGTTCATCACTGAAGCCGGCCCTCTCCTGGGGAAACTTGTCACAAAAATAAAAAAGCAATTTTAAAATTTCAACTCATCCAAGCTGGAGACCATGGAGGGCACATTGGTAGGTAGAGTTCTTGATCTTAGAGAGGACTCAGGGCTGGGTGCTGCAGCTGGAGTTTGGGTCAGTCTCCAGACGTCTGCTCACTTTGCCTTTCCTAACACTATTCTACAAAAGGTTCCCAATGCCCTGTAAAATGCGTTAGTGAGTCAAGTGCTCAACCAGCTATTTTCATGCATGCAGATGAAAGCAGTGGCACTGGAGCTTCACGCCACATCTCTGGAGCAGACTATTTTTAATATTGACTCAAAGCGTCATTTCCAATCCTCACCTGTGAAGCAGTGCGATTGACAATCGATCGTTTTCAATTACTGCAGCCTTTCATTTTCCAGCAGACAATTTTCGGAAACGAATTCGCTTTGCTTGTACTTTAGTTTGTCTAAAGTACTTCTATGAAAGAATGCTAAAAATGCTCAACAGATCAAGGACGCATTTTGTGTGAGCGCGAGTGCCGTAGCCCAGCGGTCTGCGCAGCGCTCGGATTTGCCAGCGGCCCAGGCTCGATTCCAAGTGCAGTCGCATTGATTTGGGGCTAAATTGGATTCTCGGCTTGGCTCTGCTTGTGCAGTTAGCGGCCTTGAGACCCAACCACACCAAGGCACAGTGAAGTCTACATGCCTAACGATATAAAAAGTTAGGGTCGCTGTACACTGTCGATTGACCACGCGTGCAAGATTTCATTCCTGCACGAAGTTTTATTCGTGCAAGTTAGAGAGGCGGGGGCTCCTTTTACGCTCGTAAAACTGGCATTGCGTTGCGGAGATAAGAGAACTGATTGTGAGATAAGAACTGAGGACCGATAGATAAAGTAGACAGTATACTATCGTGGAATTTGATGAACTTCTTCAGGCCGTCTCGCTTACTGTACATTTCACAGCCATCAATTATCGATCGTGAGTCACGTGAGTCCTAGACCCACCTCCCCCAAGCCCTCGCTGCGTCTGCCATAAAATATTTTCTACCCTTAGCCGCGCCTCTGTCTGACACCCCCTAAAAAGGCACAGCCAGCCCTAAAAATTAAGTTAATTTGTCTACCTAGACCTTATCCGATCGACTGCTGCATCTCTGGTCAGATTCATACCAGAGAGACAGGGGGCCCTCTTACATAGTGAGGCGGAAGGCCTTCTTATTTCAATAGACGGAATGGCAGCGAAGTCTTGTGCTGCTTTGCGAATCTATCTTCTTCTCTACATATACTAAAGTTGACGCGTTGTTTGTCTGTCTGTATGTCTGTCTGTCATTTCGACAACTCCTCCTTGAATAGTGCCAACTCAGCGTTGAAACTTATATGGGAAGAGTGGAAATTATCTGAGGTCGGCTATAGGCTATTTTAATTCTGAAATTTTAATTTCTAAGATCCTCAAAAAAGCAGAAAACTTGAATCTTGACCTTTGATAATCTTAATTGTCCCCTCTTTCTGCTTGGAGCTGAAAAATGCATGAATTTTTAGTGATTGCGCCACAACTTTTCCCTATCTCTGTAGTGTATTTTCTTTCCAGTGGGGGGTGGGAGCGTTCTCAGTGGCTGCGTGTGTACACTTGGACCCTGGCTCACTGGCTGACTGTATAGATAATTGCGCAATAATATGGCTACTGATAAGTTTTCCTGCCTTTCAATGGGCAGCCCTGTGTATTTGTTGGACATTGAAATTCAATGCATCAACTTGCAAGCAGGCAGTTAACGTACACTCGATACTTCAATGCTATAAATCAGACAGCTTTAAACGCTAACTGTTCCTCGAGTTTTAAACTTTGATAGGAGAAACTTATATTGTTGGAAAGATCTTGCAACGCTGAGTTCGGGGATGTAAGTTGTTTGCTTTAAATATGAAAAGAAAAAGCACAGCATTTGGAAAACTATTTCCATACTTTTAACTTTTTGCAAAGATTGTACTCAGTTTTGCGAGACGTAATAGATAAAGTTGGGGGGAGGGTTCAACTTCTCACTGCTGCTGTGTATTGGAGGGTTGATTTAGATTGCGCAATGTTTTTGTTAACTTTAACTGAGACTGATACTGACTGACTGTGAAATCGGTTGCGCAATGAATTGATTCAATTAGTTCAATATTTTTATCAGTGCCTTTTAACACGAAGCTGTGTGTAGTTCTAACCCTAACCCTAACCCTAGCCAATGAATCCGGAGAGTTGAGTTGTTTGACGGAAAAAATTCGATTGAGTCCAGTTTAGCGGAGACGATTTCAATGTTTTAATTTTGACGGAGAGGATTTCTGTTTCGTGGAGAGGATTTCGATGATGTTCAGTTTCACGGAGAGTATTTCTGTTTCGCGGAGATAATTTATGATTGATTTCTGTTTTATGGAGACGATTTAAATGGATTTAAGTTTCAAGAAGAGGATTTCGATGGTTTTCAGATGCACGGACTGCTTTGCGGAGAGGATCTTGATGAATTTGGCATCTTCAATCAGTCAGAGAAGAGAGTAAAGAGAAGAATGAAAAGAGAAGAGAGATGAGATGATAGAAAACAGAGCAGAAATTAGTGGAGAGATTAGACATGACAGATGGGAGACTTAGCTGCAGGGCTGTCCCGGGGGGACACAGCGGGAAGGCGCGAACGCCCATTCCGCTAAACAGATGGGAGAGAAGAGGGGAGTAAGGCCGGAACAAAGGAGGGAGAAGAGAAAAGGAGATAGGAGATGAGGGGAGATATGAGATAACAGAGGGAGACAAGAGAGATGATAGGATAGAGAATAGATGAGGGATAAGAGCGTACAGAGGAAATAGAAGAGAGGGGAGAGTAGAGGAGAAAGAAAGAGTGAGATGAAGGATGAGAGATGAGAGAGGAGGGGAGAGAGAAGAGAGCAGAAAAGAGGGGAGGAAGGAGACAGGAGAGAGTAGAGACGAAAGACCAGGGAGAAGATATAAATAAGGTAGTAGAGATGAGAAGAGAGAGAGGAGAGAGAAGCGAGAGGAGAAGAGAGAGAGGAGAAAGGAGAGAGATGAAAGATCAGAGATGAGAGAGTTAAGAGAGGAAAGTAGTGAGGAGAGGAGGGATGAGAGATGCGATGAGAAGAGATGAGTGAGGACATAACAGAGAAGAGATTAGAGATTAGAGAAGAGAGGGGAGAAGATGAAAGGAGCAAGGAGAGGAGAGAAGAGAGAATGGAGAGGATAGAAAAGAGAGAAGAGAAGAGACAGGGGATAGTGGTGTAGCAGCACCAAAGCATTCATCATTTATTCTAATTATTTCTTATTCTATATTCCAATCGCTTTAGTTCACCCATAGACACTTCTGTACTATTCGTTCGCCCCAGCGCTAAATAGCCCCCAACGCAATGACAAAATATACTAAAAAACCTCCCGCTTTTGCTAGCTATCTTCGAAGTGCCACTTACACTCGTAAGCTTGTAGCGGTAACCTAACGCTACAAATTGGTAGCAGAGCGTGCAATCCCAACACTCGACGACTACGACAAATGGAAGACACCCAACGTCAACAACCTCCATCAGACACTCCACCTGCGGCAGCTTCTTCGGAGAACGCCATACCGGAACCGGTAGCGTCGGTACAACGCGCCACAATTAGACCACCGCCGTTCTACCGTCAAGCACCCGAGATTTGGTTCCGCCAACTCGAATCACAATTTACCCTGGCTGGAATCAGCTCCGCCAGCACCAAATTCCACCACGCACTGGCCGCTCTCCCAGAGGATGTTGCCTGCTACATCGACATAGACATCGTCGAATACAACCGACTCAAAACAGCTGTTCTAGACTCACTGCGCGCCAACCGCCACCAGCGTATCGAGGAAGCCCTTGCAGCAGTAGAACTCGGCGACAAACGCCCTTCGCAATTGGTAACTGACATTAAGCGCCGCTTCATCGAAGTGGGTTTAGCAGCCGACGAGTCTATCATCAAGTCACGCCTGCTCACGGCGCTCCCAACGCACATCCGTTCAGCGTTGGTCGGTCATGAAAAATCTCCGCTAGAAGACTTCGCCAAAATCGCCGACAGCATGTTAGCCGTCGCGGGCAGCCGAACTCCGTTTTTACCCATTCAGCGCACGTCCGAAGCCAGGGATTCAAGACCGCACGGCGCGTTCAAGCCTAGGCAGGCGTACGAAGGAGATCACCGGCAACAGCGCTCCTATCGTAAGAGACCTAAGATCTGTAATGGCCATCTATTCTACGCTTCACAAGCCCGTACGTGCTGACCTTGGTGCAAATGGCCCGGTCCCAAACCCACAACGATGCTCAGCAGCCGCCAGACAACACCAGATCACTCGCGTGCAAACAGCCCAACTCTAGAAAGTGCTTCAAACTAGTCGGTCACGTGCCCTGGCCGACCCGTGACCAGAGCAAGGCCACCACTTTGTTACTCCGTTGCAACGTTCTTCGCACCATGGTTTCGTTTATTGTTGACACTGGAGCCGAACGGTCACTCCTGCCTCTACAGTACGTCCCTCAAAATCTGCTAACTCCGACACCCGTGAAGTTGCGCAGCATTGGTGGACATGAGATCCGTACCTTTGGACAATGCTGCCTGACTCTCTCTATTCCGGGGCTCCGGCGACCATACCCAGCAACATTCATCGTCACTAATACGGCACCGATTCTCGGAGCGGATTTCTTCGTAAAGTTCGGTTTGATCATCGACCTTAAGTCGAGACGCATCACAGACCCAGTAACGGAATTATCCACAGCCCTGAACTGCTCTTCCGATCCAGTTCCACAAATCAACGTGACAACGGAAATGGAACCATCAAACCCGCTCACCCAGTTTCCACGCGTACTAGAGGCGCCCGACTACACGACCCCATCCGCAACAGGCGTCCGACATCCGATCGAAACGGAAGGCGAGCCGATCTTCCGCCGACCACGACCACTGTCACCGGAAAAGTTCACTGTTGCAAAGGAAGAGTTTGACAAGCTGCTTCGACTCGGAATCGTCCGACCATCTTCCAGCCCGTGGGCATCGCCCCTTCATATGGTGAGAAAAAAAGACGGATCTTGGCGCCCTTGTGGTGACTATCGAGCTTTGAACGCCGTGACCAAGCCCGATCGGTACCCCATACCGAACATTAACCACTTCCACAACCAGCTGCATGGGTCGAAAGTATTCAGCACCCTTGACCTCGTCAAGGCCTATCACTTCGTCCCCATGGCTGAAGACGCGATAGAAAAGACCGCAATCTGCACCCCTTTTGGATCTTTCGAATACCTTCGAATGCCCTTCGGACTGCGCAACGCAGCTAGCACGTTCCAGAGGTTCGTCGACGCAATCTTTCGAGATTTCCCCTTTGTCGTTTCATACATCGACGACATCCTAGTGCACAGCACTTCTCGACAAGAACACGAGCAACATCTGCAAGCCATCCTTCAGCGTCTAACGGACAAAGGTCTGAGGGTTAACGCAGCAAAGTGTCAGTTCTTCCGAGACTCAGTGGAATTTCTGGGATACCTCGTATCAGCCGAGGGAATCAAGCCACTTCCCACTCGAGTGGAGGCCCTTCGCAAACTGCAGGCCCCGACCGATCAAAAGACGCTCCAGCGCTATCTGGGAATGTTTGGTTTCTACCAACGTTGCATCCCCGCATACGCCCAAGTAGTACAGCCTCTTCGCCAACTCGTCAGTTCGAGTCAGTTCGTCTGGACGAACCAGCATGACGAAGCTTGGAAACTGCTTCAAAACAGCCTGGCTGAGGCCGTAACTTTAGCGTTCCCCGAACCTAGCGCAATGCTCACTATCACTACGGACGCAAGCTCAACGGCCTTAGGCGCAGCCCTACATCAAGTGGTAGACGACAAGTCTGCACCCCTAGCTTTTTACTCGCGCAAACTGTCGGATACCGAGAGAGCCTACAGCACGTTCGACAGAGAACTACTGGCTATTTTCGCCGCCGTCAAAACCTGGAAGCACATGGTCCAAGGTCGCCCTGTCACGGTGTTCTGTGACCACAAGCCAATCGTGGGAGCTTTCAAGAATCGGAAACAGCGTTTCTCTGACCGCCAACAGCGCCAACTTTCAGCGATAACTGAGTACGTTCTCGACATTGTATACATCGCCGGTAAAGACAACGTAGTAGCCGACGCACTGTCTCGTCCAGAACCACCCTCAGTTACCCAGACCAACAACGTGCGACTCTTAGAAGATGTCCCAACAGCCGTTGACCTTCCGGCTATTGCAAGAGCTCAGAAAGATCTAACGCCTGAAGACACTCCGGCCGGCCAGTTCAAGCACTTTGACATCGGAATCCCAGAGTGCCCGCTTCGCTGCGAGACTTCACAAGCCAACCCACGCCCTGAAGTACCAGGACCGCTTCGCCGAAAAGTGTTTGATTCGCTACACACTTTGGCGCACCCGGGAGTAAAAGCGACACAGAGGCTTGTCGGATACCGTTTTTTCTGGCCTAATATGTTCGCCGACATCAAGAAGTGGGTCACTGAATGTGAGCGCTGCCAGCAATGCAAAGTTAGCAAGCATATTCACCGGCCGCTCCACCAGTTACCAGTACCATCGCAACGATTCACGACGGTGCACATCGACCTAGTCGGACCATTGACGCCGCCCGAATCCGACGCGGTTGGACCAAAACCCCGATACCTGCTGACCATGGTGGATTCATACACACGCTGGATCGAGGCTACTCCCGTCATGGACACCACGGCTGAGACCGTCGCGCGGACTTTCCTAGCATCCTGGATTGCCCGCTTCGGACCACCGCTTACATTGATTAGCGACCAAGGGACGCAGTTCCGAGCCGAGCTCATGAAAAACCTGACGCAGCACCTGGGGATTCACCATATCCGAACTTCTTCATACAATCCGCGAGCCAACGGCATCGTCGAACGCGCTCATAGAACGTTGAAGACGGGCCTAAAAGCACGCGGAAAATACTGGTTGAGCCAACTGCCTCTCGTTCTTCTTGGAATGCGTATCTTTGCGGACGAAACCGGATCATCACCTTTCTCACTTGTTACTGGAGAGCAACCCATGGTTCCGCAAGTAGTGGCCGACACTTCGACTCTGACAGAGCTATCGACCAAGCTCCACCAAATGTTTTTCCCCTACCGCCTACCGCGAACTCGTCCGGTCCCCACCCATATGCCGACCGCGCTGGACTCCTGCACACACGTGTGGCTACGGTTAGATCGCGTGAGGCGTTCGCTTGAAGCACCTTATCAAGGCCCGTTCGCTGTTCTTAGCAGACATGAAACAACAATGACGCTAGAGATCAACGGCCGGCCCACCACAGTGTCAATCGACCGACTTAAACCAGCTACGCTACCGCCGCCGCCACCGGAGACCCTTCCAGAGCCTACTGCTCCGCCTAATGAGTCACCAGCCGCTAATACTCATTCAAGAAGTTCTCGCCATGTTCGATTTGCCTCTCAGCCGTCGATAAAATACTTTACACCTTGATTCTACACTTCTTGACTTAACTTGATTCTACACTCCTTGATTACACTTGACAATTTGATTCTAGAGAAGTAGCGCCATGAATCTGTTACCCCAAATTTCCCTCCTGTTAATTCGTTGTTTTAATCCTAGAAGTACTCCGTTATGGGGAAGGGGGAGTATCTTGTAGCAGCACCAAAGCATTCATAATTTATTCTAATTATTTCTTATTCTATATTCCAATCGCTTTAGTTCACCCATAGACACTTCTGTACTATTCGTTCGCCCCAGCGCTAAATAGCCCCCAACGCAATGACAAAATATACTAAAAAACCTCCCGCTTTTGCTAGCTATCTTCGAAGTGCCACTTACACTCGTAAGCTTGTAGCGGTAACCTAACGCTACAGTGGAAAGGAGGAAAGAAGGATGGGAGACAAGAAAGTAGAGTGTGAGAGCGTATATGAGATATGAAAAATGAGAGCAGAGAGGAGAGAAAAGAGAAGAGAGAGAGGGTTAAGAGAGACGATAGACAAGTGAGTAGAGATGACATGAGAGAGAAGAGAAGAGGAAGAGAAAAGAGAGAAGAGAGGATACAGGAGGCAGAAGTGAAGAGGAGAGATATGAGAGAAGAGAGGAGACAAGAGACAGGAGAAGGTACAGACGAAAGACAAGGGAGAAGAGATAAATAAGGATTAGGGGTAGAGATGAGATGAGAGAGAGGAGAAAGAAGAGAGTCACGATAATAGCAAAGAGAGGAGAGAGGAGATATGAGAGACGTAAGAGTCTTTGAGCTATGGTCTTTGAAAGGTTTTGTAAAGAATTTGGAGACGATTTGGAAGATAGGGTTCAAGAAATGCAATTTCAGTTGATGGATATTTCAGGGAATGGAATTCCGGTGATGGGAGTTCTTCCCCTTTCTCCTCCGAAGGAGGAGTTCCACTCGTATATTTATATTTACACAGACTGCTCGAGATTGAGGGGCCTAGGAAGGTGTGAAAAGATGACGTAGCGTGATAGGCTACGCCAACCTCCCCGGCTTAGCGAGCCGGCTAGCATGGTGCGCAACCACCCCACCTCAGCTAGACAGAGGTTGGGGGGGTTTCCAGTGTGGCTGCACTGGTGCTGCCGGTCGCGTACACTCTGGCCGCCACACAGTCAATTATTTTGATAAGCGCAGCATTTTGATAAAACTTCTTAATGTTAGTATGTGGGCCGGGGCTCCGCCCCCACACCCCCGCAAGGGGGCTTCGCCCCCTTAACCCCTCTCTGGAAACTCTGGCCCCACACCCCCGCAAGGGGGCTTCGCCCCCTTGACCCCTCTCTGTGCACTCACTCAAATTTATGATGCAACTTAATAGTCAATCGACAATGGGATTCCAACACGCCGACTCGTGCGTCAATGGCAGAAAAGCACTCGTGCGCTTCGCGCACTCGTGCTTTTGCCATTGACACACTCATCGGCGTGCAGGAATCATTCACTCCTGTGTGACTGCGTACGTATCCGCGCGCTTGTGTGCCTGCTCAGGGGAGTCGGCGGAATGGGCAGTAATGCCTCTTGCAATGGTTTCGGTTGTGTGACAATGTCGCTAAAAGTGCGCCAGGGTGCGCACAGCCCCTGCCTCTCATAAAAAATGGCACGAGTGCGTGCCTGCTCACACAGTACCTGCGCAATTGCTCAGGCTCAGGAGTCAGCACAATTGCCTCACTGCGCTGGATGTGGGACGATTTCGAGTGTGCGTGCAGTCCCTGCAGCAATCATAATGATTACAATAAGTCCCAGCCTTATAGTCGCTTTCACGGTGATTTTTAAAGTAGCTCTTAGGTGCTTTTGAAGCTACGAATGTCTGTCAGGTAAATACAGTCCTGAGCAGAACATTTTGTGTCCGTAGCAACGAATTCGGGGTTAACAAAATGAGCACCGGATAATGAAGCAGAAGGAATTGAAAGCTATTTCAGCAGCTAACACGCTGATAGCAGACTACGCTCGTAAAGAAGACTGCTAGCGTGATGCACTCAAGGACTGCTAGAAATTGGGCTGGGTGTTTTATTTCTCAGAAAACTCCTTGCAGCTGTACATTGACTGGCCTATCGTTGACCCCTCGAAGCCACTAGCTGTAATATGAGCCAGCTTTTAGCTGATGGTTTCAATTTCCTACATAAATTTTCCTTTAAAATCACCAGCAATTGCCATTTGTATGTCCGAGTCTTCTGCTATTTGTGTGAGCGGAGAGACCGTCAGTCCAGCTCTGATTGGCGTGGACATTCCGTCTGCAGCGTTTAAACTGAGAAACCAATGGAAGCAGAGGCCTTCTGTATCCTCATTCGTTCTTGGGGAGAATATAGAGGGGTATAACTTGCAGAGCCACGACTTTTGCTTCGACTCAGTTACTGCGCTCGGTTGTACAAAGAGCTCTGATTCAAAGCTGCCTTTACAGAACAATAAAAAGCGACCTCGTTCATTCTACGAAGACCAGCGATGCGTTTCTGCGGAACAGGCAGCGTCATTGCCGCTCTAGCCGTGGCTGCTCTGGTTGTCATGGCAACTGCAGAAGAGCACGACGACAGTCAGGCTAGCAAGAAAAGTGTAGCAGCTGAGAGCAGCGACGACAAGAGGGCCTACTATGCCAGTCCTAGGCTGGGAAAGAAGGCCTGGTACGTCAGCCCTCGTCTCGGCAAGAAGGCCTGGTACGTCAGCCCACGCCTCGGCAAGAAGGCCTGGTACGTCAGCCCACGCCTCGGCAAGAAGGCCTGGTACGTCAGCCCACGCCTCGGCAAGAAGGCCTGGTACGTCAGCCCACGCCTCGGCAAGAAGGCCTGGTACGTCAGCCCACGCCTCGGCAAGAAGGCCTGGTACGTCAGCCCACGCCTCGGCAAGAAGGCCTATTACAAGAGCCCTAGGCTTGGAGGCAAGCGAGGCTCGATGGACGCCATCGATGACGAGTCGGACTAGATCCGGCCTGTAACAAACGTGTTGGAGCCCTGCAACGTCATTCCCGAGAGTTCCTCCGCACCAAGCCCAAAGTTATCCCAGTCCCGCATTGCAAAGACCCTCCCGTGAAAAAAAAACAATCAAAGTGGCGGCAAGAAAAGGCGGTTTACGGTAGCGAGATTGTCTACCGGGACTATCCGAAGCACAGACGCTCTTTACTGATTCCAATTGCTTGTTGTACTAATCAGTTCGTGGTTCGAAACGTCCCAAAAATGCTCTGTCCTCGATCGCATAAATATCTAATACACCGCGACTAAGTAATCAATAAATCTCTTTGGCGAGTGATTCTAGCCAGCAGACTGATGGCAATATGCCCGCAAACTGTCTTTCTGTCGCGTTTTATTGTTGTTCATATTTACTATTTAAAAAGGAACAATGGGAGGCTAAATGAAAATCGCTTAGTGCGAGCATGCTTTATCCCACTCTATCTTTCAGAGGACCCACAAAGGTTGCAAGCGGAGGAAAAGTAGCTCTGACTCTGACAATCTGACTCTTGACAGATCTGGCTCTGACAATCTGACTCTTGACAGATCTGGCTCTGACAATCTGACTCTTGACAGATCTGGCTCTGACAATCTGACTCTTGACAGATCTGGCTCTGACAATCTGACTCTTGACAGATCTGGCTCTGACAATCTGACTCTTGACAGATCTGGCTCTGACAATCTGACTCTTGACAGATCTGGCTCTGACAATCTGACTCTTGACAGATCTGGCTCTGACAATCTGACTCTTGACAGATCTGGCTCTGACAATCTGACTCTTGACAGATCTGGCTCTGACAATCTGACTCTTGACAGATCTGGCTCTGACAATCTGACTCTTGACAGATCTGGCTCTGACAATCTGACTCTTGACAGATCTGGCTCTGACAATCTGACTCTTGACAGATCTGGCTCTGACAATCTGACTCTTGACAGATCTGGCTCTGACAATCTGACTCTTGACAGATCTGGCTCTGACAATCTGACTCTTGACAGATCTGGCTCTGACAATCTGACTCTTGACAGATCTGGCTCTGACAATCTGACTCTTGACAGATCTGGCTCTGACAATTTGACTCTTGACAGATCTGGCTCTGACAATCTGACTCTTGACTGACATGAATGCTAAATGAAAATCGCTTAGTGCGCAACGGATTACGAGCATACCTGATCCCACTCTTTATCTTTCAGAGGACGTATAAAGGTTGCGAGCGGGGGCAAAGTGGCTCTGACTCTGACACATCTGGCTCTGACACATCTGACTCTGACATATCTGGCTCTGACACATCTGGCTCTGACACATCTGGCTCTGAAACATCTGACTCTGACACATCTGGCTCTGACACATCTGGCTCTGACACATCTGGCTCTGACACATCTGACTATGACATATCTGGCTCTGACACATCTGGCTCTGACACATCTGGCTCTGACACATCTGGCTCTGACACATCTGGCTCTGACACATCTGGCTCTGACATATCTGGCTCTGACACATCTGACACTGACACACATCTGACACTGACACATCTGGCTCTGACATATCTGGCTCTGACACATCTGACACTGACACATCTGACTATGACGTCAAAGAACATTAATTTTGGGCTCGTGCAGGAAAATTAGCCTGGAGCTTGTTACGCAATTGATCAGGCGAGAGCCAACCTTCAAGGCGCAATGTGTACATGCGTGAGGATGAAGCAGTCAGGACTGCAGTGTGAGCTGTGTAAGCGTGTGCCTGCCTACGTATCCGGTTCAGAGGTTTGCCGTATCAACGGTCGCCTTGATTTGTTCAAAGTCGCACTGCAAACTAAGGTTGGTAGCATCAGGAGCTTCAGGAGCTTTAGGAATTCAGCCATTATAGCTTGATTTTTCGCGAAGAACGACGCACAATGGCGCGCGTGTGGCTCAAATTATTATGGCTGAGCACAAATGGATATCGGGTGTCAATCCGGTGCCATTTGCTACAGCCTAAACGCCCCACACATCTCGGGCTCATTATCGGGCTCGTCAGATAAGAATTCCCGACCAGCCCATCGCTACGTATGCACGCAAAACGATGCAGCTAGTGGATAGAGATGCAACAGATGAATTGTGGAATAGAGCAGCTCATTTACAGCATGCCACCCCTCCAAACGGCAGGGCAACTCGCGAAAATGTAGCCGTGAATTATCGTTTCATCTCTAAGTGCAGAAATTCAGCTAGATGGAGTGGAATGGGTAGAGGACAAAAGGCGATACGATCCGGTAGAGTTGCCACCCGACTTGCAGGCAGAGGTGTCGTACGCAGGAGATACCTCGAATACCCTAATATTGATTGGCTGCAGTGAGATGAAACGAGCTGTGACATCAAAGTGCATAGCACCTAGGCGTTCCAGCTCGTGTATTGAAGGGGGTATATTGGTATATTGATTGATTGCCAATATTGGGTGTCTTGGTGACCGCCTTTGTCTCTTGATGGACGCCACTGTCTCTTGATGGGCTCCCCTGTCTTTCGGTGGACGCCACTGTCTCTTGATGGACAACACTGTCTTTTGACGAACGACCCTGTCTCTTGATGGACGCCACTGTCTCTTTATGGACAACCCTGTCTTTTGACGAACGACCCGGTCTCTTTATGGACGCCTCTGTCTCTCGATGGGCTCCCCTGTCTCTTGGTGGACGCCAATGTCTCTTTATGGATAACTCTGTCTCTTGGTGGACGCCAATGTCTCTTTATGGATAACTCTGTCTCTTGATGAACGATCCTGTCTTTTAATGGACGACCCTGTATCTCGATGGGCTCCCCTGTCTCTCGGTGGACGCCAATGTCTCTTGATGCAGGGCACCACTGTCTCTTGGATGGACGCCCGGCCTCTTGATGGGTGTGATGCGGATCTCCCAGTTCAGTGCTGCCGCCAGGGTGAAGTCACCCTTCAGTAAGCGAAATTTTGAACTTGGAGTTCAGAGCCGCCGCAATTCCGTTCACTCTAAATTCTGAGCGCGAATTATCATAACACAAAATGTTGAACGCGGTTCTCCCCTTCAACCCAGCTGCTGGCTAATTTTGTTAGCCGAAAAGTCCCGCTGAAAGGCAACCAAAAACTGTCGAGCAAGGATCGACGCTGGGTTTCTGTCACACGCCGCGTCATCAATAATTCACTTCGCCCGCCGGCCCCGCTGACAGCCGTGTCGGTGACGGCGAGGCAAAAACCGTCAACGACACGCGGATTAAAATTGTTTTTTTTCCTGAAAAAATGCGTGGGCTGGACGGAAGTTCGGCCGTGTGTGCCGGCCGAATTGGTTTCGAATAAAGAGCACCAAAATAAGAGCAAATTTTCAGACAAAATAAATATACAACGTCTGGAGAGGTTAATTAACAATTCAATGGACAGTTTATTGAATACAAAAACCCTGTAAGTGGTTAAATATTAAGGAACACATTCTCTCTGCACCGTCTTGTAAAAGTTCACACTTTTTAATACTAAAAAAACAACCCCGATCTGCGCGAAAGTCAGAAAGGTCGCCAAATTGGCTACGAAAATTGGCCAGGGACCACCAGATACCTGGACTGGAAGAGAAACACTCGCACCCCAAAGTCTTGGCATTGGAAAGCATCCAGGAGACCGAAGGATTTCAATTTGGTGCACAGCGGCCCTGAGTTTCTTGTTCAGTGGCCCCAAACTAAGAGTCTAGTGGTTTCGGATTCCAGTCCAGTGCTCCAGCAGTCCTTGGATCGATTCGCCTGCCCCACCCATCCGAATTTCCCGTGTCCCGGCCTTCAGCAGCCTCAGCTCCGCGGCATCGCTCTGAACTGCCGCAGGCGGCGCCGCATTCTGCTAGCAGCGCGGCGCACCTTGGCGGCCGCGGCCAGCAGGTTGGGCGTCAGCTTCTTCAAGCCGGCCGCGGCTGAAGGGTGCGCGGCCGCCACCGAGCGGGCCTGGGCCGGCAGCCTGGCTGCTGCGCCCGCCGCTCGCAGCAGGGCGGCCAGGTAAGCGTCCAGAGGCTCCGAAGTGACCGAGTCCGACATGACGAAGCTGGGCCGATCGGGCGGGATGGCCATCGCCGAGTAGGCCTTGGTCACCGCCAGGCGGATGGCGGCGAAGTCGCGCAGCCTGCGGTCCAGCCGGTCCAGCTGGGCGCCGCGGGCCCGGCCGAGCGCGGGCTGCAGGCTGGTGAAGGTCAGCCGGTGTGCGGCGAACAGCGCGCGGTGCAGCTTGCGGAGCTCGCGAACGCCCAGCGTCAGGCGGCGGAGGGCGCGATGGCGGAGCTCTGCTGGCGACGGGCCGGCAGCGGTCGGCGAGGCTGCCTGGCGGTCAGCCAGAGGCAGCAGAGCGGGCAGGCGGTCCCGGGCTCGGGACACTCGCCGATGCACCCTGGATTGGATATAGTACATAGTCTAGTTAAAGTACATAGGCTAGTTAAAGTACATAGGCTAGTTAAAGTACATAGGCTAGTTAAAGTACATAGGCTAGTCAAAGTACATAGGCTAGTTAAAGTACATAGGCTAGTTAAAGTACATAGGCTTGTTAAAGTACATAGGCTAGTTAAAGTACATAGGCTAGTTAAAGTACACAGGCTAGTTAAAGTACATAGGCTAGTTAAAGTACATCGGTTAGTTAAAGTGTGTTAACATGGGGAAATTTCCCGAGCGGCTGGTTACTAGCTGACAATGTCCAACCCTGTTTCGAACTGCAAAGTAAGCAAGCATCGGCCGAGGTGCAGTCACGGGTTCTCAAACTGATGTTTTAAAAACCATCAAAAAAGAGACTGGCAAGAAATTCCAGTCAGGCGCTCGAAATGTTCAATTTCAAATAGATATTGAATTCACTCTGAGAGACCCCAGACATGAAGGCGCTTCAGAATTCTACTGGCAAACTAACAAAGTTTTAGTAAAAAATTCGAATTTGCCTTTGAAGCAATTTGTTAGAAATGTTCCTAAAGGGAGGAATCACTGGCTCAAGCAGGAAAATCCTTCCAGTTCCGTAGCGGGATTAAAACCACACAACTTTTTGATAGTTCAGCTGCTTCTGCAGTGCTGTGTGTACCCCTGCACACACTGCATGGGGACTGTCTGCAATTTGTCCCATTCTTTCCAGCCACAGGGAAACAATGGAGCTGCACAATGGCCGCTTGGGTTTCACGCTCGGATGGCAAACATCTCCAGAATCCATGCTGTCTCCATCTTCCCAGCGCTTCCAATTGCTGCTCCGTGAACTGAGACTGAGCGATCCTTGGAGAGACTGAGACTGAGCTTTCTTCAACATTTTCCTGCGAGATGCTCAACAGGCACTGATCAACAAACTGAGCCAGTTCAGAGTCCCTGATCCCTGATCCCATCTTGTTCGACCAGATGCATGTGGTATCCGCCTAACCAGCGCCACCATGAGAGATCGAAGCGGAGATCCCATCCCACCGTAGATACCATCTTAAGGGATGCCATCCAGCCAAATGTCGTAATCCTTTAGGTCTATAACCCCTCAGAGATTTGTTCTCATGAAAGACCCAATCCCAACAGAGATCTTATCTCATGAGAGATCCCATCACACCGCAGGTCCGTTCCCGTCAGTCAGAGATCCCATCCAATCGGGAATCCCATTCTTTAAGGAATCTCCTGTCCCATGAGAGACTCCATCCCATGAAAGACCCCATCCTGTGAGAGACCCCATCCCATGAGAGACCACATCCAATGAGAGACCTCATCCCTTGAGACCCCATTCCATGAGAACCCATCCCATGAGACTCAATCCCATTAGAGACCCCATCCCATGAGAGACCCCATCCCATGAGACTCAATCCCTTGAGACCTCATCCCTTGAGACCCCATCCCATGAGACCCCATTCCATGAGACCCCATCCCATGAGACCCGATCCCATGAGAGACCCGATCCCATGAGAGACCCCATCCCATGAGAGACCCCATCCCATGAGAGACCCCATCCCATGAGAGACCCCATCCCATGAGAGACCCCATCCCATGAGAGACACCATCCCATGAGAGACCCCATCCCAAGAGAGACCCCATCCCATGAGAGACCCCATCCCATGAGAGACCCCATCCCATGAGAGACCCCATCCCATGAGAGACCCCATCCCATGAGAGAGACACCATCCCATGAGAGTCACCATCCTATGAGAGACACCATCCCATGAGAGACCCCATCCCATGAGAGACCCCATCCCATGAGAGACCCCATCCCATGAGAGACCCCATCCCATGAGAGACCCCATCCCATGAGAGACCCCATCCCATGAGACCCCATCCCATGAGAGACCCCATCCCATGAGAGGCTCATATCCGATCACGGACCACTTCAGCCGAGTTTCAGCCCCAGCCTCACCGTCTCTCTCCATGCCGCAGGTTGGCCCAGTCCCCGGCCCTGGCGAAGTACCGGATGTAGCCGACCCGCCGAACCACTTTGGCCGCGTCCGACAGCAGGCGCTGCGTCAAAGTGGCGCAGGCGTGCAGCAGCCTGGCGCGTTTCTTCCGGTTGCTCCCGTTGGTGGCGGCAGACACCGCCTCGGCGCAGCGCGCTACCAGCCGGTCCAGACGGCGTTCGGAGCGCGCCAAAAGTGCGCGGAGCTGGCGCAGCTCTTTTACCGCCAGTTGGCGCGCTTCGTCGCGCTTGATGTGCGGCGCGGCCTTTTCGGCTCGGCGCAGAAGACGGCGAAGTGGGCGCCAGGCGTCTAGCGCCATATCTGGCGCCAGCTGCGCCTGTCGGACAGAGTCTTCTGCTTCTGTGGTGAGGAGGTTGGGATTGGCACTAGCTGTGACGGGATCGGGATGGGATGGGATCGGAATGGGATGGGATGTGATCGGGATGGGATCAGGATGGGATGAGATCGGAATGGGATGGGATGTGATCGGGATGGGATCAGGATGGGATGAGATCGGGATGGGATGGGATGTGATCGGGATGGGATCAGGATGGGATGAGATCGGGATGGGATGGGATGTGATCGGGATGGGATCAGGATGGGATCAGGATGGGATCGGGATGGGATCGGGATGGGATCGGGATGGGGTGGGATGAAATCGGGATAGGATAGGATGAGAGATGGTATCGAGAAAATTCCCTCACATAATAGGATAGGATTTACGAGAATCCGGATGGCCATTGCGCTAATTGTATCAACTATTTATGTTCTATTCTTAGAATTTTATTTCAGCATGTCCCACTTAATTTGGTCCTGCGAGCCGTCAATACAGTTCTGAATGTTAAAAAGACGCACAAAGTCTGAGAGTCTCTGGGGTTCTATGGCTAAAGTTGCCTTATCGGTCGAATCAATTTGATCCTGCGTGGAGTCAGCTTTGCTCATACAGTCAGTTGTCAAAGTAGTAGGGCGGAGGCACTGCCGTCTGCCGTCTGTCATTTATGACGGTGCAGAACTTCCGTTTGTCCTGCACATCTTCAAGAGCAGTTACTCCTGTAATTTATGAGGTGTTCGATGCAACCCTTGGAGCATCAGTGCCATCATTGTCTCGGCATTGATCTCATGATGCAAAAGTCCCGAAATCGGGAAGATGGCCTGAAAGATGCTGACTTGAACTCCTCTCTGGGTAGGAATTACTCGGAGAACTCGCTGGCGTCTACTGCTGCGGCCCCGCCCACGCCGTGTTCATTGATTGAAGCCAGCCTCATCCACGTGACTCGCATGGCAGTCGGCCGGCAAACCCAAGAGCCGTTCAACAAACTCCCGCCTGCGTTCGATGTTCTCAAGGCTCCCCTGCCGTGAGACTTCACGGCAGTCCTACCGTTGCTTTTCCAGATGACGTGCAACAGTGCTTGTGCCAGCGTCATTTCCATGGAGATGTTAAACTTCTTGATGCATCATCCGAAAGGTCAAAAAACCGAAAGGTGACACGATCTCACATTTCACGCTCGGATGGCAAGCGGAGGGAAGTCCGGATCTTCACATTCAGCCACTTGCCGATGGAGCTCTTGTCATCGCGTCCTTTGTGCAGTTCCTCTTCAGTAGCGCGGGCTGCGAGTGCACTCAGTCTCCGGACGAAACTGGCTGGAACAAAACTGGAACCGCAGTGGCTCTGTGAAACCGTGTGCGCCTTTTCTCCTTGAGGATTAATTTGATAGTTCGTAGGATTGAAATATAACTGGAAAATGCTACTATATTACTCTAGCAAATTTGGATTTCTTGGAAAGGGGATAAAATTCCCTCGGACAGCGATGCGCTTTGTCCACGAGCAGAGCTCGGGCCAAGCCACAGGGAATCGATACACACCCGGCCACTGGGCAGCGGGGGGGGGCTGATGCAGCATCCCAGTCGGTAGGGGGGGGGGGAGGGGGTTTCGCAGACAGCCAAGGGCTGGATTTTTACACGACATTCCGATCTAGCAAAGGAAATTGAGACCGAGCTGCTGAAATTCAATCCGCATCATCGCTGCGGGGAGCTGGGACGGACAAATTGAGGCTCTGCAGACTGCAGCGCCTGCATATTTTTCAGCATTGGCTGTCTGTTGTTTCAGTGCATTAACTGGCAGGACTATCTAGCAGTCCATCTGTGTTAATGCTGTTAGCGTTCTGCAGACGACTGTTTTGGCTTGGCTGTGTTTTCAGCTGAGAAGTGGCCTCTTTTAACTATCTGATATTGACACGTATTGGCACTAATGAGATTGGAATCTTTTTTTGAAAGGACTCGAGATTAGGGAAATTAAAAAATGGATTGAGCGTGAGGGAAGTTTAGCTGCTCTAAGTTCATCCCTGGCTAACAGTTAACAGAAACTGTCATTGTATTCTTATTTTTTTATGCCAAAGTTAAAATGTTTTATTATATTATATAAATATATTGGTCCAATTTGGTCCATTGCTTCATTTGGAGTGGCTGTGGTGGAGCAAGATCAGCCCCATAATTGAGGGCCATATGCTGGGCTGATGAACCAATTGCCATTGGCTTGTGATCGAAGCGCTCGACAGAGTTGAACACACAAAGGAAAGTTTAAAGGAAAGAAAAGCTGCTGAATGTAAAAGAAAAGATGGTTTACAGCATCCATCGGCGCGTTGAAACCACTGGCGGCAGAGATCGCCAGCGAACGGGTGGCAATCGCCAAGGCAAGTTGCGAGAGCCTCAGGTCCAACTGCTACTCGATGCAGTTGAGACGAACCCTTTGTTTGACTTTGTAAAAAATGCAGCAGAAGTTGAAGGAACAGTTCCAGTTGGACTACCGACAGAGCTCTGGAAAAGCGACTGGAAATTGTCGGTAGACACGCTGATATTCCAGCGATACGCAACCACCTGCAGACGGTTGCGAGGGGACAAGAATTTGCCGAATGGCTCATGAGCATTTGGACCAAATTGATGCTTGTTGGACCAAATTGATGCTTGTTGGACCAAATTGATGCTTTTTGGACCAAATTGATGCTTGTTGGACCAAATTGATGCTTGTTGGACCAAATTGATGCTTGTTGGACCAAATTGATGCTTGTTGGACCAAATTGATGCTTGTTGGACCAAATTGATGCTTGTTTGACCAAATTGATGCTTGTTGGGCCAAATTGATGCTTGTTGGACCAAATTGATGCTTGTTTGACCAAATTGATGCTTGTTGGACCAAATTGATGCTTGTTGGACCAAATTGATGCTTGTTGGACCAAATTGATGCTTGTTGGACCAAATTGATGCTTGTTTGACCAAATTGATGCTTGTTGGACCAAATTGATGCTTGTTGGACCAAATTGATGCTTGTTGGACCAAATTGATGCTTGTTGGACCAAATTGATGCTAGTTGGACCAAATTGATGCTTGTTGGACCAAATTGATGCTAGTTGGACCAAATTGATGCTTGTTGGACCAAATTGATGCTTGTTGGACCAAATTGATGCTTGTTGGGCCAAATTGATGCTTGTTGGACCAAATTGATGCTTGTTTGACCAAATTGATGCTTGTTGGACCAAATTGATGCTTGCTGGACCAAATTGATGCTTGTTGGACCAAATTGATGCTTGTTGGACCAAATTGATGCTTGTTGGACCAAATTGATGCTTGTTGGACCAAATTGATGCTTGTTTGACCAAATTGATGCTTGTTGGGCCAAATTGATGCTTGTTTGACCAAATTGATGCTTGTTTGACCAAATTGATGCTTGTTGGACCAAATTGATGCTTGTTGGACCAAATTGATGCTTGTTGGACCAAATTGATGCTTGTTGGACCAAATTGATGCTTGTTGGACCAAATTGATGCTTGTTGGGCTAAATTGATGCTTGTTGGACCAAATTGATGCTTGTTGGACCAAATTGATGCTTGCTGGACCAAATTGATGCTTGTTGGACCAAATTGATGCTTGTTGGACCAAATTGATGCTTGTTGGACCAAATTGATGCTTGTTGGACCAAATTGATGCTTGTTGGACCAAATTGATGCCGCTGTGCCAGACTTGCTACCATAGACAAAAGCTCGATTGCATTGGCAAACGAATCTTGGATTAAATTGGATTAAAATGCGTGTAAGCCCAAATGGGCTACAAAAGGCTATAATAATATGAAGTTTTATTTGATATTTTAAATAGTTTAACTTTAAGCTGCCGGATGGTCAGCAGGGCTGACCATGGACCAACAGCCTTTACTGCTGGTAATCTTTGGAGTCTATGGTAAAATAAAAGTTATGAGCTTCACAGTAGCCGTTCCTGCCAAGCAAATATTATTTGAGGTCGCCTAGTATAGAGTGCCAATAAGGATGAAAATCTGAGGCCGATTTTTAGAATCCACCCACCCCTCCGGTCAACAAGCTTTTTAGTCTATGGCGCAAGTTGTGGCTAGAATGGTGTACAAAGCCGATGCTCAGAAATATAAGACATTTCACACTTAGAAAATGCATGCATCAAATAAGCAAGACAACATCGCTCAGTCACCAGACTCAGCTGCCGTCGTCGATACACAACTTGTGCCATAGACTAAAAAGCTTGGTGACCGGAGGGGGTGGGTGGATTCTAAAAATCGGCTTCAGATTTTCATCGAGTGGCGTAGCTGACTACCGGCGTAGCCACGAGTGATCTTTGCTTATTGTTTACCTCTAGTACCGTATGTATAATCTCCCATTGCAGATCTCCCATTGCTACGCCACTCGTGATTTTGCTTATTGTTTACCTCTAGTACCGTATGTATAGACTTATTGTCACTATCGTTTAGCATACTCGACTAGAAGCATTGCTTAACGCTGAAGCGTTGTTTAACGCCGATTGTTTAACGATGTCTCAGCGAATCAGAAACGTCCTAGACTGCGCAGGTTTTGGCCATAGACATCGACAACGACATCGACACTGCCATAGGAAGCGCTATGGAGCGATTCCAACTGTGCCATAGACTATCGAGTGTATAGAGTAGAGAAATGCAGGGGACTGTGGCTTGATATAAGCTTGCTTGCTTTAACATCAACCACTAAAACGCATCTAATAAATTGGAAACATCTGCCTACTGATTCTCGTAACGGAGTGTCTTCAAGCGAAATGGATTTCCTTTCTTTGCTGAGTGCAACCGACCACGCTGGCGACGCTGACCTAGCGGAGTTCATCCGTTTCTTAGAAGATCCTACGATGGATGACCATTCGGTTCTGGATACACCCCTACCGGATATATCAGATGACGCTCCTCTGACGGTTGGCGACCTGGATCGCATTGAAATCGATTCGCTTCCTAAAACTACGCTTAAATGCTTAAATGCGTATTCATTTTCAATAAAATGATGCACTACTCGTATTAAGGAGGTGCAGTGCTTTCTCTATCAAAAAGGCCTGTTTGCAGATTTTAAAGTGAACTGTAGTGTCTATTGCTAAATATCAAGTGTACACACTGCATACTCTATTCAGAGAGCATTAAGTGAAATGCACTTTGAAACTGCTTTTTTCGACCCAAGATTAGTCCAAGCCGAGTATAAAATGCTCCCTTCTCGGCTAGAAAAGCTTTGCACAGCGGCGCATTAAGATTCTAGCTATAGTCTATGGCCAGCCCAGCTGACCATGTCGGCAGGAACAGAGCTTTTGTACTTCTAGCTCCGGCGCGAAAAGGCTTTAAGAATCGATTTCAGAAATAATAATCGGTACAATGTAATTCTATTTAACTGATTTGTTTATCAACTCAAATAATCTTTAATTTATGTCATTAATTGTCAATCAAATATTCTAAATGAGCCCAGCTGGATTTCGGCAAACCCATTTATTTATCAAATACTTGTCCACCTAAGCCTCTCAAAGGACCGGACTTACCCGCAGACGCGACCGCCAGCGACTCCGGGTCGATTCGAAAAGTTGCGCCGCTCCAACTGAAGCGAAATTTGCCGGCCGCGACCAGCCCGGCCAGCCTGCGGCTCTGCTTCTCTGGCAGCCGGACAGAGCCGGACTGACCGGCTGGTGGCCGGAGGCGAAGCTGGACGATGGAGAACGGGTGAACGCGAAGAGCATCGGACAGGGCCGCTCGCATCGTCCATTCGAAATCGGCTTTACGGCTTGGCGTTGCCATGGTAACGGGCGGCCCGGAATCCCGGATCAGCTTGAAGCCGACTGCGGACAGCTGAGAGGCTGCGGATGACGCGAGCGGTGAAGGGTTGGCTGGATGGAGAGTGGCAGGGATTAGGAGGCTGGGGTAGGGGGGATGCAGGCAAAGTCGCGGGGCGCGGCAGCTCAGACAGGGGGGGTCGTTTCGGTATCAGGTCGGCGGCTTGAAGAGCTTTTAGGATAAAAATCCATTAGCCTGTCTGGATATTCTGGAACAGTGCTGCACGATTGCAATGTTTGCAACAGTGCCGCCTGTTTTGCAAGCTGGATATTCTGGAACAGTGCTGCACGATTGCAATGTTTGCAACAGTGCCGCCTGTTTTGCAAGCTGGATATTCTGGAGCAGTGCTGCACGATTGCAATGTTTGCAACAGTGCCGCCTGTTTTGCAAGCTGGATATTCTGGAACAGTGCTGCACGATTGCAATGTTTGCAACAGTGCCGCCTGTTTTGCAAGCTGGATATTCTGGAGCAGTGCTGCACGATTGCAATGTTTGCAACAGTGCCGCCTGTTTTGCAAGCTGGATATTCTGGAACAGTGCTGCACGATTGCAATGTTTGCAACAGTGCCGCCTGTTTTGCAAGCTGGATATTCTGGAACAGTGCTGCACGATTGCAATGTTTGCAACAGTGCCGCCTGTTTTGCAAGCTGGATATTCTGGAACAGTGCTGCACGATTGCAATGTTTGCAACAGTGCCGCCTGTTTTGCAAGCTTGCAGATTAAAAGAAGCGCCAGGGAAAGCAGCTTCCTTCTGCATCTCGCAGATTTCAGCAGAAACGGGAAAGTCGTCTCGAAAATCAGCTGGCGGCAACTTCCTTAATGAGTCTGACAGGTGCTCGGCTGGCCCACGGGTTTCCTGTTTGGCAATCCAGCTAATTAGCTCAGCACGAAAGCCGTTTCCGTGTGCGTCACAGAGCACAGGGCGTTTTTGAGCTCGATCGGGCCAGAAACAGGACTCGCGAGGGGAAGTCAGTGCCGACAGCTGCTTGAGCAAGGCCTTGAGCAGTCCAGGCCGCCAGCTTGACGTCAATCAGGGAATCTCAGATTGCAGCAGCAGGGCGGCAACTCACCGTTCAGTTTGGAGAAGCCGAACTTCTTCCAATCCACATCGACTCCTTGGGCTTGAGCCTTGCGCAGAATTTCTGGCAAAATTAAAAATATGGATACAAAACAGTCATTAACAATGCATTCTGAAGCGATGGCGATAATCGAATACTGTATTGAAAGTGTATTGGCAGGTCAGTTGATGCGGTCCACGGAGCGAGTCCCACCTGAGGTTGTGGGCGGCCGCCTTCAACAGTTGCGGCACTTCGGACTGCCGCTCAGAACTCCGGGCAGCATTGGAGGGGAAATCAATCAATATTATTAGCGATGGAGAGCAGCTGAGCTGGTTGGAAACCAGAGCATCAGGTGCTGCTACAAGGAACGAAGCAGACGCACTGAGGCCGCGGAGACAGAAGGCAGATATTGGGGGCAGACACTCTCAACAAAGGCAAACTGAACGAGTGCAAATTGAGGGCTGAATTGCTGAACCCGAAAAAAGCTTGAGCAAATTGAAGCTTAGAGTGCCAAGATTTCCAAAAGCTTAGGGGTGCAGTAATAAAAGTACACACTGAGGAGATCCTTGAGAAGTTCTCAACTAATAAGCAGCTACGCGAGAGCAGTTAGACAGTGGAGAAGGGGGCCGGCAATCCATCAGCTGCTGAACTGTCGCGAGAAGCAATTAAGCACAGTAGCAGCAGCCGAGAGCAGAGCACTCACGAGAAAACTTTGCGAGCACGGAGAGCTTGTTGACTTTCCCGACTCGGCACGTGGCGCTGACCACCGACTCGACGAAATCCGGGTCTCCGAGCTCTCTGAACGAGTCGGTCTTGAAGCTGTGGACGGCCGCCGGGTCGCTCGCCACCTTCTCCAGCTCCTTGTTCTGCACGTCGTCGCCTACTCCAATGGTGACGATGCTGCAGCCCAGCGCCTTGATCTTGCCGGCCTCCTTCACCGGGTCCACCGCGCTGTTTGAGGCTCCGTCGGTCACGAGGACCACGACGCTGTCGACGCCGTTAGAGGGGCCGCCGCGATAGCCGTTGACGGAGTTGAGCAGGAACTTGCGGAAGTTCCGCAGGGCGTCCCCGGTGTACGTGGAGCCGGGCGAGTAGCGCATCTCCATGATTCGCCGCGCCATCGACTTCAGGTTGTAGTGGGCCACAAAGTTGAACACCACCTTCATGTGCTCCACACTCGAGTACTTGAGCAGCGCGATGTGCGTGTTGTCTCGCGACACGTCCAGCTTCTTGGCCACGGCGACGATGAAGCGCCGGATGTACTCGAAGTTCGTGCCGCGCACGGAGTCCGACGAGTCGATGACGAAGGCCAAGTCGGTCCGCTTGCTGCAGGAGCGCGAGCACCGGGCCGACCCCGTCCACAAGATGTCATCGCAGCCGTTGAGCTTGTTCACCCGCTGCTCGAACACCTTGATGGGCACGAACTTGCCGTTGCAGTGAGCCGTCTCCACCTGCGGCTTCGGGCACGAGCACCGGAGCTCCCTAGAGCGCTGCACCTTGGTGCAGGTGAGCGACTTGTGCTCGAACCTGAACAGAGTCTCGTTGATGAGCCTGAAGTTGCGCAGACACGGGCCCGCCTTGCTGACGGGCTTGGGACAGGCTGTGGGGTGACGGAGAGTTGGCGGAGCTGGCTGGCTTGAACCTGATTCACTTGAAGTGAACAAACAGGCTTAGTTAAAGTTTGCATTGGGAATTGTTAATCAACGCTTTTCAAATGAAAAAAAGAAAAATATTACTTTGAAGTTCGTCTGACCTGAAAGTTGGACGCCCGGTTCGGATAGAGAAAGAAACAAATAAAATACAGGTAAAGAGCTACCTTTCCAAAGTCAGTAAAGCTTTTCTGAAAACGACTTTGCTTAGTGCATTAAAGCTGCAACTGAAAGTTGAAAGTTTCAAATGGAATGAGTCTCTCTGCTCAGAACTGCATTAGCAAGCAGGACAGAATCCCAGCTGGTTTTCTTCAGGAGATAAAATGCTTCCAGGAGTCCAGTAGTTTCCACCAGTTTTCCGCTTTGAGGCTGGCAAACAGACCCATCGACTGGTTGCAACCCGTGCATTGCATCCGACTATCTGTTAAGAAAGTCTGTGGATCGAGATGTGACACACGGCAACACGACAGCTAGGTAGACTAAAAGGTGAGACGTCGGGAATTCAGTGCTCAACAAACTGAAACCTTCCTGTCTCGCATATGCTGTTGGCTATGAAACACAGCCTCCAGCAAATTTGCACGATCTGAGAGTGCAGCATCCTGTGGCTTGAGTTGGCCATGTTGTAGAGCAGTATATTATAGAGCAGTATGTGATAGAGCAGAGCTCTAGACTTCTTTTTATTATTTGCTTTCTTCGCCACCTTCTTCTCTGACTCTTTCTTTTAACTTCTTAGAATCCTTCTGGGCCCGCCGCTCCGCCGTGATGGACTTGACGCGCTGAGCCTTCGCTCAATTTTGGCGGCGCGCCTGGCCAGCCACCCCTCGCCCAGATCTTCATTGCGTCCATTTCGGGCTGTCCTTGGCGTCCAGCTCTTCCAGGTCGTCCACCGCTTTGCCCAAGCTCCTCACCAGCTTGTCGAGTTCGGCCTGAGGGCGGGGGCGGAAAATCCAGCATCACCGATGGGGCACCAAAGCGGCACTTCTTGTGCTGCTCAATAGCAACCATTCTGAGGAGGGAATACTCGAGCAGTGAGAGATCAAACACCAAAAATTGATGACTTCTATCGGTAATATTTGTTCTTGGTTACATAGGGAGTTTCAGCCACTGACGTCAAGGCGACAGCCAAGGCGACAGCCAAGGCGACAGCCAAGGCGACAGCCAAGGCGACAGCCAAGGCGACAGCCAAGGCGACAGCCAAGGCGACAGCCAAGGCGACAGCCAAGGCGACAGCCAAGGCGACAGCCAAGGCGACAGCCAAGGCGACAGCCAAGGCGAGAGCCAAGGCGACAGCCAAGGCGACAGCCAAGGCGACAGCCAAGGCGACAGCCAAGGCGACAGCCAAGGCGACAGCCAAGGCGACAGCCAAGGCGACAGCCAAGGCGACAGCCAAGGCGACACACACACAACCTTTGCAACAGTGCATTACTTCATCAATAGGTACTACTGGCCTTAGTTCCGTTCTCTATAAATATTTTTTAAATCCTGAGCATATCGATCATAAACGATGGCTGTCGTGAAGGGCGAGTTTGACAAATAAAACCAGAGGCAGTTTCGATACTCAGATCAGGGCAGTAAATAATTCACTTGAGCTCTTGGCGGGCACTGGGTTGGAATCTGTGGTCAGGTTTTTTCGTGACTTTTATGAGCGAAAAGCCGGGGCCAGAAGCGCTTCTGACTCGGATTTAATCAGCACAGGCCGAGTCACGAACAGCCTTAACGAACCGGAGCCGAATTCTAGCTTAGAAATACAAGCGTAAATTTAACTGCAGCTCCACACTGTTGCTGAGGTCTACTTGAGGTCTTTCTAGGAAAAATGAAAAATTCGAAGGGAGTGCGGAACTCGGATGGCTCAATTCTCACCTGCAGACAGGATTTGGTTCAAGCCGAGTTGAGCTGGTTGGCCACAGCAATGGACTTCAGTCAGTCCAACTTGAGCTGGTTGGCCACAGCAATGGACTTCAGTCAGTCCAACTTGAGCTGGTTGGCCACGGCAATGGACTTCAGTCAGTCCAACTTGAGCTGGTTGGCCACGGCAATGGACTTCAGTCAGTCCAACTTGAGCTGGTTGGCCACGGCAATGGACTTCAGTCAGTCCAACTTGAGCTGGTGGTGATCTGGCCGGGCCGACGATCACCAGCCGATCGCTGACCTGCAGCTTCGGATTGCTGCACTGGTGCACCGAGGTCGCATGGGCGATGGCGTTGCGAACTCGCGACAGGAAGGCAGCCTTGGCCGCGGGTGGAGCTGACCAACGGCCGTCCACGCGGAACTCGAATCAGGCCAGGTCCTTGGCTGCACCGAATGAGTACTCAGGATAAAAAGCGACTCAAAGCAACTACAAGGTCAGGATAAAAAGGTCGCGACACGTCCAGCTTCTTGGCCACGGCCACGGCCACTCGAAGTCTGACGAGTCAATGACGAAGGCCACGTCAGTCCGCTTGCTGCAGGAGCGCGAGCACCTGGCCGACCCTGTCCACAAGATGTCATCGCAGCCGTTGCGCTTGTTCACCCGCTGCTCGAACACCTTGATGGGCACGAGCTTGCCGTTAAAGAGAGCTGTCTTCTTAAGGAGCTCCATAATGTGCTGGACCTTGTTGCAGATAAGAGACTTGTGCTCGAACTTAAACAGAGAGTCTTGTGAACGAGTCTCGTGTGAAAGCACATTTAAGTAGTTCTTACATCTGCAGACACTTTGTGGACGCTGCGTTATTCAATGAACTTTTGTGCGAATTCTGCACCAATCATTATATTGCGATTGTGTTCCGAAATATAAAACAGAAACTGCACGGCTTACTGTAGTTAATGCTACAATGTAAACAACAGTAGCAGCGAGCAAATACCGGCCTTGCTAAATCGACTCATCCAACTCGTATTTCAGGAGATCAGCTTACAAAAGTACATACCCATTGTTTCACTAAGAAACTAATGTGAAGCACTACTCACTACAAACAGCTACTTTACCAACGTACAGTAAATGCAAAGAGCAGCAATGTTCCACTTCTGAAAACAGCACCCGACAAGCTAAAACTTTCATCCCTGATTCGGAACTGAGCACCCACTCACCGCATCGCATGGACTTCGTCGTGGTCTTCGGCTTGCAACTGGCGCCCTCCGGATCTGAGCCAGAGCGCACCAGCGTGAAGGTGGTGGTGGTGACGGTGCGCCTGTACTGAACGCAGCGACTCTCCACCACCTTGTCGGGAGGACAGGCGCACCTGACTCGGGAGTCCTTGAACTTTGCCCGGCAGATGCCGGTCTTCTTGTCCAGAGTGTACACGGCCTGGGTCACGGTTTTGTACATCTTCACGCAGGGGCCCTCCTTCAGCTCGGGCTTGGGGCAGGCGCAGCGAATCCGCTTGAAGTCCGGCCGGACCGTCTTTGTGCAGCGGAAGCTCTCCGACACGTACTCGACCCGGCTGATGGACTTGTAGGCACCGGTGCATTCGCCGTACACAAGGTAGGGGTGCGGGCACACTGCGGGATGGCCGGGTTCGGCTTACTGACTAACTAACTAACTGACTAACAAACTAACTAACTAACTAACTAACTAACTAACTAACTAACTAACTAACTGACTAACTAACTAACTAACTGACTGACTAACTAACTAACTAACTAACTGACTAACTAACTAACTAACTAACTAACTAACTAACTAACTAACTAACTGGCTAACTAACTAACTAACTAACTAACTAACTAACTAACTAACTAACTAACTAACTAACTGGCTAACTAACTAACTAACTAACTAACTAACTAACTAACTAACTAACTAACTAACTAACTAACTAACTAACTAACTGGCTAACTAACTAACTAACTAACTAACTGGCTAACTAACTGGCTAACTAACTAACTAACTAACTAACTAACTAACTAACTAACTAACTAACTAACTAACTAACTAACTAACTAACTAACTAACTAACTGGCTAACTAACTGGCTAACTAACTAACTAACTAACTAACTAACTAACTAACTAACTAACTAACTAACTAACTAACTAACTGGCTAACTAACTAACTAACTAACTAACTAACTAACTAACTAACTAACTAACTAACTAACTAACTAACTAACTAACTAACTAACTAACTAACTAACTAACTAACTGGCTAACTAACTAACTAACTAACTAACTAACTGGCTAACTAACTAACTAACTAACTAACTAACTAACTAACTAACTAACTAACTAACTAACTAACTAACTAACTAACTAAATGACTAACTAGCTAACTCACTCGGACGCTTGCAGTGGAAAGACAGCACCCGGGAGACCAGGCCGTGGATGTCCTGGAAGTCGCGCAGACCGAAGATGAAGACGCGACCCTCCGGACCGGCCAGCTTCTCCAGGCTGCGCCGGCTCTCGCCCTTCCCGATCTGGTCGCCTAAGGCGATGGTGACGAAAAACACGCCGCGCTCTCGCAGCTTCTCGGCCTCAAAGTACTGGTCCACCTCGCCGTTGGTGTCCGTGCCGTCAGTCAGCAGGATGGTGACCCGCGGCACGTCTCGGCGCATTCCTGCTCTCCGGCGCCACATCCGGGTGCGCACTACATGCAGCGCCTCGCCAAGGAAGGTTAAGCCAGGCTGGTACTGGATAGCCGCAATCTTTTTTTGAATGTCCTCGTGGCTGTGCCGCTGCCAGCTGTCGAGGTCCATGACGATGTCAGCGCGGTGGTTGAAGCGGATGACTCCGACCCGGTGGCGGGAGCCTGTGCGCAGGTAGAACTGCTGCACCACGTCGCGCACGAAGCTTTTCATCAAGAAGAAATTGTGCTCAGTGACGGTCAGCGAAGAGTCCAGCATGAAGACCACGTCGGCTTTCTCGATGCAGACTTTTGGGATGGCGGAGTTTGAGTTCGATTGCTGAGGATCACTGATGTACCAGGGAATAGGGAGCCGACTCACGAGTGACCCAGAAGGATTAGTGCAATAAAACTAAGTTTGAAGACCAGAAAGCGTGGCAAAAAACCCGTTGAAAGACTAGAAAATGTGGTAAAACCCACCAAAAGACTAGACAGTGTGGTTAAAGCCTCCAAAAGACTAGAAATTGTGGTAAAACCCACTGGAAAACTAGAAAGTGTGGTAAAACCCACTGGAAAACTAGAAAGTGTGGTAAAACTTACTAAAAGACTGTGAAGTGTGGTAAAAACCCACCAAAAGACTAGAAAGTGTGGTAAAACTCCCCAAAAGACTAGAAAGTGTGGTAAAACTCACCAAAAGACTAGAAAGTGTGGTAAAACCCACTGGAAAACTAGAAAGCGTGGTAAAACCCACCCAAAGACTAAGAAGTGTGGTAAAAACCCACTGAAAGACTAGAAAGTGTGGTAAAACCCACTGAAAGACTAGAAAATGTGGTAAAACCCACTAGAAGACTAGAAAGTGTGGCAAAACCCACCAATAGACTATAAAGTGTGGTTAAAGCCACCAAAAGACTAGACAGTGTGGTAAAACCCACTGGAAAACTAGAAAGTGTTGTAAAACTTACTAAAAGACTAGAAAATGTGGTAAAACTCCCCAAAAGACTAGAAAGTGTGGTAAAACTCACTAAAAGACTCAAAAGTGTGGTAAAACATACTAAAAGACTAGGTAGTGTGGTAAAAACCCACCCAAAGACTAGGAAGTGTGGTGAAACTCACTAAAAGACTAGAAAGTGTGGTAAAACTCACTAAAAGACTAGAAAGTGTGGTAAAACTCACTAAAAGACTCAAAAATGTGGTAAAACATACTAAAAGACTAGGTAGTGTGGTAAAAACCCACCCAAAGACTAGGAAGTGTGGTAAAACCCACCCAAAGACTAGGAAGTGTGGTAAAACCCACCCAAAGACTAGGAAGTGTGGTAAAACCCACCGAAATGCAAAGAAGCAGATCTGGAAACAGCCCAATGTACTCATTAGCTACTCAAATTAAAGCAAAACTTTGCAGCAGCCAGAAAAGAAAGGTAATTAACCAAGATGGTAAAAGTTACTGTCTCGCTACCCCGGTCAGACCCAGGGCAGCGTTGAGTCTAATGACCCAATTAAGCATGGGCTATGGAAGACTCCATCAGACAGGAGTCGTCTGCCTATCGCGAGTCTCGTGTTGAGTTTGAGACAGAATGTTTGTATCCGGTATACCATGCCATCACTCCAGGCCATTAGCCGTCTCGTTGCCTCATCATGCACTTCTCCAATACCGTTTGAGAGGCAGCTTATAACCGACATCCTCGGGATTAGCCGCAGGGGAAGGGGTGGGGAGGCTGCTCGTCACCCGACACGGTTCGGCTCAACGATGCGAGAGCTACGGGGTTGCAAAGTGGGCAGAGCCTTCTGCGAGAGTTGCGTCAGATGCTCGCACAGCGCCATCCGAGCCTGACAACAGCAGCCTCCTCACTCGAATCCAAATCGATGAGGTGGAGCAGCGGGGCTGATCGATGCCGGTTGAGGCCGCCGCCTCTCGCCGCCTCCCCCTCCCTCTCTTGCCTAAAACTGTCAATCAAAAGTGCGCCAGGCCGTTATGGATTCATGGCTCTACCTTTGCATTAAAAATCAGATGGGAGTCGAGCGAAGCGAGTGTGCGATCGGCCGATTAATACTTAGAATTTCATTATCAAGCAAGACAATGCGCCTGAGAACTGCCGCTCAAATGCAAATGCATAACCGCATACCGTTATGATGAGCTGAGCAGATGGAAATTGCCCTTTCACCTAGCTTATGCAAATAGAAGTCCACTTCAGCCACCGACACCAGGTCAAAAGATTCCATATTTCTTTTTAACCCACAAGAGTTCGTCTTACAAGTACCCACAACCAACTCATCTGAAACCCACAACCAACTCATCTGAAACCCACAACCAACTCGTCTGAAACCTACAACCCAATCATCTGAAATCCACAACCAACTCATCTGAAAGCCACAACCCAATCATCTGAAATCCACAACCCAATCATCTGAAATCCACAACCAACTCATCTGAAATCCACAACCAACTCATCTGAAACCCACAAGCAACTCATCTGAAATCCACAAGCAACTCATCTGAAACCCACAACCAACTCATTTGAAACCCACAAGCAACTCATCTGAAATCCACAAGCAACTCATCTGAAACCCACAACCAACTCATTTGAAACCCACAACCAACTCATCTGAAACCCACAACCAACTCATCTGAAACCCACAACCAACTCATCTGAAACCCACAACCAACTCATCTGAAACCCACAAGCAACTCATCTGAAACCCACAACCAACTCATCTGAAACCCACAAGCAACTCATCTAAAACCCACAACTCAATCATCTGAAACCCACAGCCCTCGGCTCACCACATTTCAGACCTCAAACCCAAGCAGCCCAAGCGGTTTCCCCAGAGAAGTCAACAAAACCCTGCGACTCACTCGGAGCGCGTGGGCACTCGCTGGGGTGCACGCAGGCGCCCTTGTGCAGGAGGAAGTAGGGCTGGCAAACGCAGCCGGGAGCCGGGTCTTTCGGGCAGCGGGCCAGCCGCACTGGTTCGGCGCAGGTGCGCGGACAACCGGAAGCTCTCACCCGGAAGTACTGGCGCGGGCCGCAGGACATGGGATCGTGGCATCGATGCTTGTAATAGTAGCGATTGCCCGAGCACACTGCTCAGCGGGATGGGAACAATGAGCTGTGAACTTTGCCTTTGTGCACTGTCGCAACTCAAAGTGACAGTCAACTCACTCACTCACTCACTCATTCACTCACTCAAACATTCACTCACTCACTCACTCACTCACTCACTCACTCATTCACTCACTCACTAACTCACTCACTCACTCACTCATTCACTCACTCACTCACTCATTCACTCACTCACTCACTCACTCACTCACTCACTCATTCACTCACTCACTCACTCATTCACTCATTCACTCACTCACTCACTCACTCACTCATTCACTCACTCACTCACTCACTCATTCACTCACTCACTCACTCACTCATTCACTCACTCACTCACTCACTCATTCACTCACTCACTCACTCACTCACTCACTCACTCACTCACTCACTCACTCATTCACTCACTCATTCATTCACTCACTCACTCACTCACTCACTCACTCACTCACTCACTCACTCACTCATTCACTCACTCACTCACTCACTCACTCATTCACTCACTCACTCACTCACTCATTCACTCACTCACTCACTCACTCATTCACTCACTCACTCACTCACTCACTCACTCACTCACTCACTCACTCACTCACTCACTCACTCACTCACTCACTCATTAACTCACTCACTCACTCATTCACTCACTCACTCACTCATTCACTCACTCACTCACTCACTCACTCACTCACTCACTCACTCACTCACTCACTCACTCACTCACTCACTCACTCACTCACTCTTTTTGCAGCCGCCCTCCTTGGTCCGCTTGAAGCCGGGGTCGCAGCCGGTCCTGTAGCATTTCCGATCCCGCCTGAGCTCGTAGCCCTTGGGACAGGAGTCGCCTGCGGGTTTAATAATAAGTCAGTTATCAAAAAGTAAGTTATCAATGAGACAATAAAAGGACCAGCCTTACTCGTACCTCTCTTGCAGACGTCCCTGAACAGTACCTGACCATCCGGACAGAGCTTTGGAACAACAGGTCTGCACCGCCCGTTGAAATATTCGAATTCTGGTGGACAATCGACTAAAAAAACAAAAGTATTTTTTCGGCTTTGTACGAGGGTACTCGTAAAGGCATGATATACATTATTTATCTTTAGAAACTTAATAGGATGCAACTGTATAATGTCAATCTGTCAAGCTATCAATCTGTCAATCTATCAATCAGTCAATCAGTCAATCTGTCAATCTGTCAATCTATCAATCAGTTAATCTGTCAATCAGTCAATCAGTCAATCTGTCAATCTATCAATCAGTTAATCTGTCAATCAGTCAATCAGTCAATCAGTCAATCAGTCAATCTATCAATCAGTCAATCTGTCAATCTATCAATCAGTTAATCAGTCAATCAGTCAATCTGTCAATCAGTCAATCAGCCAATCTGTTAATCAGTCAATCTATCAATCTATCAATCTATCAATCTATCAATCTGTCAATATATCAATCTATCAATCTGTCAATATATCAATTTATCAATCTGTCAATATATCAATCTATCAATCTGTCAATATATCAATTTATCAATCTGTCAATATATCAATCTATCAATCTGTCAATATATCAATCTATCAATCTGTCAATATATCAATCTATCAATCTGTCAATATATCAATCTATCAATCTGTCAATATATCAATTTATCAATCTGTCAATATATCAATCTATCAATCTGTCAATATATCAATCTATCAATCTGTCAATATATCAATTTATCAATCTGTCAATATATCAATCTATCAATCTGTCAATATATCAATTTATCAATCTGTCAATATATCAATTTATCAATCTGTCAATATATCAATCTATCAATCTGTCAATATATCAATCTATCAATCTGTCAATATATCAATCTATCAATCCGCCAATCCATCAATCTTGTCAATCTGTCAATCTATCGGCATTAGTCTGAATAATGGGCAAGCTTTTAAAGCCATCCCAATCAGTCTCGCAGCTTCTCAGCTCACCTCTCTGACACTCGCAGGCCGCTTTATTCAGCGCCATCCCGGGGCGGCACCGCATGAGGCAGTCGCAGCGACAGTCCTCAGCCGCCTGGGTGAAGTTCGGGCCCGGGCACTTTGACTTGCACTCTGAAATTTTGGGGCTGTATTCGATTATTTTTACCTCACTCTCACCCGAAACAAAACCCCAACCCTCACGCGCACACTAACCCAAACCCAAAACTCAAACCCAAACCCAAACCCAAACCCAAACCCAAAACCGTAACCTAAACCCAAACCCAAACCCAAACCCAAAACTGCAACCTAAACGCAAACGCATACCCAAACCCAAACCCAAACCCAAAACCTAAACTCAAACCCAAACCTAAACTCAAACCCAAACCCAAACCCAAAACCGTAACCTAAACCCAAACCCAAACCTAAACTCAAACCCAAACCCAAACCCAAAACTGTAACCTAAACCCAAACCCAAACCCGAACCCAAAACCTAAACTCAAACCCAAACCCAAACCTAAAACCGTAACCTAAACCCAAACCCAAACCTAAACTCAAACCCAAACCCAAACCCAAAACTGTAACCTAAACCCAACCCCAAAACCGTAACCTAAACTAACCTAAACCTAACCTAAACCCAAACCCAAACCCAAAACCCTAACCTGAACCTAGGCTATAACTCCAGGTTAACCTAGATGACTGCATGCTGAGACCTCCAGGAGCCGCAGGCCAACTCCCAGTAACACACTGGGGCGAGGCCAAGGATGTATGTTAAGTTAAGTTCAAAGCAACGAGAAGAGCTGCTCACCGCAGCGACACCTGGCGGCGTTGAGTTTCTTGCCAGCCGGACAGGCCTTCCGGCACACCTTCGACCGCGCCGGCTTCAGCGTCACGTGACGCGGCACGCAGCGACACGGCCGAACGAGGATCTGCGACTCCGGGCACGACTTGACGCAGTCACGTGACACGGCCACGTCCGGGGTGCAGGCGCAGGGGAACACCAGCAGGAAGCCCCGCGGACAGCGGCGTTGGCAGCCAGGCTTTACTGTGGAATTGGAGAGGGGGAGAACGCGCGACTGATGGCACTGATAGCGATTTAGTCACGTGACTGATGGCACTGATAGCGATTAAGTCACGTGACTGATGAAACTGATAGCGATTTAGTCACGTGACTGATGGAACTGATAGCGATTTAGTCACGTGACTGATGGCACTGATAGCGATTTAGTCACGTGACTGATGGCACTGATAGCGATTTAGTCACGTGACTGATGGAACTGATAGCGATTTAGTCACGTGACTGATGGCACTGATAGCGATTTAGTCACGTGACTGATGGCACTGATAGCGATTTAGTCACGTGACTGATAGCACACAACGATCAACATGCCAACGCTCATGACCAATGCTGACACGATCATGACCAATGCTGACACGCTCATGACCAATGCTGACACGCTCATGACCAATGCTGACATGCTCATGACCAATGCTAACACGCTCATGACCAATGCTGACATGCTCATGACCAATGCTGACACGCTCATGACCAATACTGACACGCTCATGACCAGCGCTCACCGGGCACGCAAACTCCAGCAATCAGCCGCAGTCCCACGCTGCAGTTCCTCCTATCGCTTGCCGTCCTGCCCGAAGCTCCTCGGAGGTCGCCGCCGTCGCAGAGGACGCCGATGACTTGCTGGCTGACTTTGCCGAGGTCCTCGAAGCCGCTGACCAGCGAAACTCGCCTCGGATCTCCGGCCAGCAGCGCCAGTCTGGCGCGGGACACCTCGGCGCCGATTCCGATCGCGAGGACGCTGGCGCCGGTGGCGCCGCCCCGGAGGCGCCGGGACTCGGCCACGGCGTCGACGCGACCGTTCGCGCGGCCGTCGGTCAGCAGCACGACGACAAGTAGGGCGTCGGAGCGGCGGCCGTTGTCGCGGCGAAAGCCGAGCTCGCGGATGAGCTGGAAGGCCTCGCCTGTGGCCGTCTTGCCGGACTTGAAGCTGGGAAGCGGAAAAGAAGGTCTTCATCAATAATATTTGCCTTGGTATCGTAAGCAAGCTTATTTATTTTTATTGTCGATATCATATAGTCAAATTCGACATCAGTTATCGATTTTCCAAACTTATTATTGATTTTAAATGATAATTATCGATTTTACATATCAGCTTATACTTTCGATACCAATGATTGCTGTTTGATATTTATTATCGATTTTCGATATCAATTATTGATTTTTAATATCAGTTATCGAATTTCGATATTAAATAATGATTTTCAATAACAGTTTTTGATATCCGAAATCAATTAGCAATTTTAGTAACAAATATATATTTTTAATATTAATTATCGATTTTCGATAAAAATTATCGATTTTCAATATTAGGTATCGAGTTCCGATATCAATCAATTATTTTTATATCAGTTACCGATTTCCGGTGTCAAATATAAATATTAGATATCAGTTATCGATTTTCGATATCAATTATCGTTACTAGATATTAATTATGGATTTTCGATATCAGATATCGATGTTCCATTTCTATTGATAACTTACTATTAACTATTAAATGATTTAATTAGTTATCCATTAAGAAATTAGGTGAATAACACTGACTTTTAATTATTGAATTATTTAGTAAATTATCGATTAAAATTAAGTAAGTGAATTTCAGTGAATAATTATCGATTAATGATAAACTGAAGTATCTGCTTATACGGCAGACAGTGTGAGATAAGCCTGGAGAAGCATACAGCGTCTTTTAGCAGCTGCAGCTCAGACAGCTGCTGCAGTCTGAATGACGAAATGCATTGAATGCCTGTGAATGCGATGATGATAAGTTCTTTTCAGCGATTCAATGAGGCATTTCGTGACTGTCAAGCGGGTCCGCCTGGTGCACGCATTCACAAAACATCTGCGTTTTGAATAGTCACCAAATTCAATGATATGAATATTTTTCACTGACAACAAAATGCATAAATAAAAAATGAATTTTAGACAATCGAGAGGGGATCCGGACAAAATGGATTCAAAATTCAGTTGATCGACTTTGAACCCGAAGGAGATGAGCACAGAGAAGGAGAGAGAGAGAGAGGGGTAGAGGGAGAGAGGGGGAGAGGGAGAGAGGGGAGAGGGAGAGAGGGAGAGAGGGAGAGAGGGAGAGAGGGGGAGAGGGAGAGAGGGAGAGAGGGGGAAAGAGGAGAGATAGAGGGAAAGGGAGGGAGAGAGAGAGAGAGAGAAGGGGCAGAGAGGTGGAGAGAAAGAGAGAGGAAGATGAGAAATGGAGAGGAAGAGGGAGAGAGAGAGGGAGAGAGGGGAGAGGAAGAGAGAGAGGGAGAGGTGAGAGGGAGAGGTGAGAGGTGAGAGGGGAGAGGGAGAGGTGAGAGGGGAGAGGGAGAAGGAGAGAGAGAGGGAGAGGTGAGAGGGAGAGGTGATAGGGATAGGGAGAGGGAGAGAGAGAGCGAGAGAGAGAGCGAGAGGTGAGAGGGAGAGGTGATAGGGATAGGGAGAGGGAGAGAGAGAGCGAGAGGTGAGAGGGAGAGGTGAGAGGGATAGGGAGAGGGAGAGAGAGAGCGAGAGGTGAGAGGGAGAGGTGAGAGGGATAGGGAGAGGGAGAGAGAGAGGGAGAGGTGAGAGGGAGAGGTGATAGGGATAGGGAGAGAGAGAGAGAGAGAGAGAGAGGGAGAGGTGAGAGGTGAGAGGGGAGAGGGAGAGGTGAGAGGGGAGAGGGAGAGGTGAGAGGGGAGAAGAGAGGTGAGAGGGGAGAGGGAGAAGGAGAGAGAGAGGGAGAGGAGAGAGGTGAGAGGGGAGAGGGAGAGGTGAGAGGGGAGAGGGAGAGGGAGAGAGAGAGGGAGAGGTGAGAGGTGAGAGGGGAGAGGGAGAAGGAGAGAGAGAGGGAGAGGTGAGAGGGAGAGGTGATAGGGATAGGGAGAGGGAGAGAGAGAGCGAGAGGTGAGAGGGAGAGGTGAGAGGGGAGAGGGAGAGGTGAGAGGGGAGAGGGAGAGGGAGAGAGAGAGGGAGAGGTGAGAGGTGAGAGGTGAGAGGGAGAGGTGAGAGGGGAGAGGGAGAAGGAGAGAGAGAGGGAGAGGTGAGAGGGAGAGGTGATAGGGATAGGGAGAGGGAGAGAGAGAGAGCGAGAGGTGAGAGGGAGAGGTGATAGGGATAGGGAGAGGGAGAGAGAGAGCGAGAGGTGAGAGGGAGAGGTGATAGGGATAGGGAGAGGGAGAGAGAGAGCGAGAGGTGAGAGGGAGAGGTGAGAGGGATAGGGAGAGGGAGAGAGAGAGCGAGAGGTGAGAGGGAGAGGTGAGAGGGATAGGGAGAGGGAGAGAGAGAGCGAGAGGTGAGAGGCGGAGAAACGGGAGCACCAGCCACCATCCTGTTGCGAGATAAAAATTGTCTTCACCCCGTTATTCAAGAGACGCCATTGGAGTCTCCAGCACGCCAAGAATATTAGCAATATGGGATCGCTCAATAAGGAGGGAGTCGTGACGAAGGTTCGAGTTTCGCTCACACGCCCCCGTGCACCAAAAATATCGAACTTATTTCATCCCATTGTCTCGCAGTCCGATTTGGACCATAGGAATTTTTAGCAGCTTTTGTTTCGAAATAAAAGTACAATCGGTCTCTCCTTGGCCCTGGGCGAATCTGTCTCAACCAGAGCTGCGTCATCGATCTCAGTCAGGAGGAACTCAAGCTGCTGCTCAAGTCCCCCCTCCTATCTTTTAGTTCGGAAGATTAATAGCAAAACTCAAGAGACTATTCGGCAAAAATTGCAACAAGCTGACAGAGGCGCTGCCTTGGCTGAGTGGCCACTGAATAGTTTTGCCCACTAATTAACAATAAATAGGGATTAGGGACAAGAGATTAATTAGTAGGTGTCTATCGCAGCAAATAGCAGACAGGATTTTGTTAATATCCCTATCTATTTCGAGAAAAAGGGATATTAATTAAAAAGTAGCGTTCCTCTGGCAGAACAAGCCTACTGGGATTTTGAAAAGCAACAGCACATTATTTCGTTCGGGTATTCATTGATGCCGCACCGTATGATTTTGATAGGAATCTGCATCACTTCATGTAGAGTCATGAAGCATAAGAATCGGCTAAATTTAGTGTTAGCTAACTATAACACTCGTATCTTTAGGACTGAGAGGGGTGTCCTAGTGGCTGCGTACATTTATAGGAGTGAGGGGGTTGTCAAAGTATCTGTGTGCATTTATAGAAGTGAGGGGGTTTGTCCCAATGGCTGCGTACATTTATAGGAGTGAGGGGGTTGTCAAAGTATCTGTGTACATTTATAGAAGTGAGGGGGTTTGTCCCAATGGCTGCGTACATTTATAGGAGTGAGGGGGTTGTCAAAGTATCTGTGTGCATTTATAGAAGTGAGGGGGTTTGTCCCAATGGCTGCGTACATTTATAGGAGTGAGGGGGTTGTCAAAGTATCTGTGTACATTTATAGGAGTGAGGGGGTTGTCAAAGTATCTGTGTGCATTTATAGAAGTGAGGGGGTTTGTCCCAATGGCTGCGTACATTTATAGGAGTGAGGGGGTTGTCAAAGTATCTGTGTACATTTATAGGAGTGAGGGGGTTGTCAAAGTATCTGTGTACATTTATAGGAGTGAGGGGGTTGTCAAAGTATCTGTGTACATTTATAGAAGTGAGGGGGTTTGTCCCAATGGCTGCGTACATTTATAGGAGTGAGGGGGTTGTCAAAGTATCTGTGTACATTTATAGGAGTGAGGGGGTTGTCAAAGTAGCTGTGTACATTTATAGAAGTGAGGGGTTGTCCCAGTGGCTGAGTACATTTATAGGAGTAAGGGGGTTGTCAAAGTAGCTGTGTACATTTATAGAAGTGAGGGGTTGTCCCAGTGGCTGAGTACATTTATAGGAGTAAGGGGGTTGTCAAAGTAGCTGTGTACATTTATAGAAGTGAGGGGGTTTGTCCCAATGGCTGCGTACATTTATAAAAGTGAGAGGGGTTCTCAGTGGCTCTATACTATTCTTTGTTGACCTGCAGCGATGGAGGTAACTACGCTCTCCCAAATCGATAGCTATCCTATTTTAAAGTGCAAGACAATAAGTCCGCCTAGCAACCCTAGATAATAAACAAGACAATACAAAGTGCACTAAAAACCCACGCAATATCCTCCTGTAGGAATTTGATCAGAGCTCGCTTCTCGTCCGGCTTGTCCACGGAGTAGTCCTTGAGCTTGACGACCATATCGGCCTTGTCGGAGAAGATCACCACTCCGAAGCGGAAGCGGTCGGATCTGGCCAGCAGGCGGGAGACGATGCCAGCGATGAACTGGCGCACCAGGGCGAAGTTGGCCCGGCCGACGGAGTGGGACGAATCGAGGGCGAAGAAGATGTCGGCCTTCTGGCTGCAGTCTGCCGGTGGGGGGGGCGATGAGGACACTAAAACAGTTTCCCCGGATTCGATTCGAATTTTTCCGGCTAGGAGTGTGGCATACTACTTTGATTCTTCTACGATCGGAGCATGAGAACAGTTGAGGATGGAACCAGATAACCCTAGGTTTAGATTTTATCCTATAATTAATCGGTCACAATGAGACCGACGGAATTAAGAGGCACAGAAAATTAACTGAGATTAGTTCAGTGTTGCCAGGTAAACCTTGAGCATATCGGACTCTGCAAAAAAGTGCTTCAATGATTTTTTAAATCAAGGGAAGTCGGACTCTTGACGCCCATTTTTGTACCAATCCCTGGGTTTATTGAAAAAAAACAGGTACACTCCGTTTACTGATCGATTCAAAGCAGGAAAAGCGGTATCTATTACAGCAGACTTTAATTAAGCTCAATTAAGCTCAATGCGCTGCAGAGCTGGAAATTGAAAAATGCGAAATTGTACTCGTAGCAAAGCATGCGGTCGACCAGATGAAAAAATACTGAATAACGTCGGCGCTTCAAGGAAACTCAACACCCTCCAAGACTAGTGCATAGGCAACCCGGAAAAATCTGCTTCAGAATTTTCTTTCGCAAGAGACTGACGCCGGGAGAAAGCACTAAAGAGATAAAAAACCGCAATCGAAATTCGCGCAATTTTCATTTCGTCATTTCATTTCGTCAGTTTGTCCCAAAAACGCTTTGGGCGTATAATTGGAAGATGGAGAGTGGGAGAGGGAGAGTGAAGGAGTGGCGGGAGAAAGAAAAGTAAAAGTGGGAGATGGAAAAAGAGGGCGGGAGGAAGATGGAGAGGGGAGAAGGAAGATGGAGCTGGAGAGGGGAGAAGGAAGATGAAGCTGGAGAGGGGAGAAGGAAGATGGAGGGAGAGGGGAGAAAGAAGATGAAGCTGGAGAGGGGAGAAGATGGAGCTGGAGAGTGGGAGAAGGAAGATGGAGGGAGAGGGGAGAAAGAAGATGAAGCTGGAGAGGGGAGAAGATGGAGCTGGAGAGGGGAGAAGGAAGATGGAGCTGGAGAGGGGAGAAGAAAGATGGAGCTGGAGAGGGGAGAAGAAAGATGGAGCTGGAGAGGGGAGAATGAAGATGGAGCTGGAGAGGGGAGAAAGAAGATGAAGCTGGAGAGGGGAGAAGGAAGATGGAGCTGGAGAGGGGAGAAGGAAGATGGAGGGAGAGGGGAGAAAGATGAAGCTGGAGAGGGGAGAAGGAAGATGGAGCTGGAGAGGGGAGAAGAAAGATGGAGCTGGAGAGTGGGAGAAGGAAGATGGAGCTGGATAGGGGAGTATGAAGATGGAGCTGGAGAGGGGAGAAGATGGAGCTGGAGAGTGGGAGAAGGAAGATGGAGCTGGAGAGAAAAGGAGAATAAAGAGATAGAGAGTGGAAGAAAAAAGATGGAGCTGGAGAGGGAAGGACGATAAAGAGACTGACAGTGGGAGAAGAGGGGAAGGGACCGTGGTAGAATGGAAGCAAGAATCTCCCTAAACCCTCACCATCCCTGCTGGTTGACAGCACAGTCAGAGACGCCACAATGTCAGACTCGGCCGAAACAGCTGATAAACTCTGTGACCAGAGCAGCAGCAGCAGCAGCCAGTGGAAGCTGGGCCGCCTTATCATAATCCAAAACAAGATCTTCCTTCGCCGAAGCGGCTCGCTGCTTCAAACACACTAAGCAGCGCGAATCAACGTAAGAGACCTCAAGATTCAGTTCCAACTAGTCCGTGCCACCCTCGGTTTGCACAACCGCAGCGCCAGGCTTATATCCGCATATTGCGGTGGCTCTGTAGCAGGGTTGCTGAGCTTCCATTGCTCCAAGGCTGCGCACAGCCAGCCAGTCTACCAGCATTGGGCCAGCAGCAACAACAATAGGAACGGAGGGCCGGAGAAGAGGCCAGGTGCAGGCGATAGGCGACTTGGGAGCTCCCTGAGCGTCCATTGCTAATATGTATGGCCATTGCCAATTGATCAGCTCAATTGCAATTATTGAGTTGAAAAACTCCCAACTCAAGAGTCTCAACTGGCTTGTCGGCTCAAGAATCCCCCCATTCGATTCTTCAAGAATGCATGGACTTCTTTCCGTATTAAAATAAAGCAAGCATAAAAAGAGCACAAAAATTTGTTCAGTGTAAAACTGCTCATGCACAAAATATAGACACAGAGACAGGCCACGGGGACATCAGTTTATTTATTATTTAGTTAATAATCGTCTTACAAAATCACTAAAGACATTGATAGTAGTAGTATACGCATATATTACTGCTGGTACTAAACGCAGAATGATAATTTCACTGTGAAAACGCTTGAATTTTCAGTGGCTTCTAAGAACCATAGCTATATAATTGAAATCATGCGAGTTTACCCACGATTAAGGATTTTGTGTAGAAAAAATGAACAAAACTGATCTATCCTACTGCAACTTTTGCTATTTTAGCAGTCAGTTCAGCACTGCGAGACTCTCAGCTCCTCAGGCGGCCTGACTTGACCCAATAGGCGACACCAGAATGACTCCGTCGCCTCGAACGAAGAGCATCGGCACCGTCCGCTTCGTGGCTTTGTACACCTCCTCGTAGGTCTCCTCGTCAATCTCCAGCGTGGTGACAGTCTCTTCAACGTCGCCGAGCACCATGTTGAGATGCGAGTCGAAAGCGTGCAGCCGGCCTCTCAGCTCCCGTTCGTTGCGCATCTTCACGTGAACAATTTCGTCTAAGGACACGCGGATGAGGTCCATGGGTTCCTCAATGCTGGCTAGAGAGGCCAGCGCTTGCTGTCTGCTTGCCGACTCCATCACCTTGAGACAGTCGCTCTGCAGATGGCATTAGTAAAGTTTTTGTAACAATATAAACAAAGTCATTTCTATTTAAAAGTTCAATCTAGTGGCTAATCAATTTTTAACCATGTATTTATAGAATATCAAATATTTAATAGAATATAGTGTTGATTTTGAAAAAGCTGCAACTGGCAAACTCGGATATTTTATATCATAGCATGTGTCATGATGCATGAACTTTAACTTTGGCATCCTGGTGTATAGGCTGGGGAATGGCATTGCAATAAGTAGTCTACTGAGTCAGCAGAAGCTGTCACAGCAGCAGCAACCAATAACTTCTGTTAGTTGATACCAAGGCAAGATGCGGGAAGCAACATGTCTAAAGATCCACCTGATGAGCTTCTACAAGGACAACATCAGCTAGGACATGGCACACCAAGACAAGAGAATAATTACGACAGCCTGCAGCAACAGATTGAGCAGTGAGCTTAAGAAAGTAAAGATTGTAAAGCACACATAATAGGCCATCCATATTTGGCTAAAGGCATTCAAGCAACAATGTGAGATAGAGTGCACTGCCAACCTATTTAAAATGAAGCAGCACTCATTGCTAGTCTAGACCCAGCCACAGCTTCTCCAGCTCTGCTTCCCAGTGGATAATGGAAAAGCCACTTTTAACGAAGAAAAATAAAAGTGAAAATCAACATACATTATATTCTTTCAACGCATTTTGGTCCAGACCTGAAGATGGCCCTAGTTGGACCCTTGAAACGCGTCGAAAGAATATATTCTATGTTGATTTTCACTTTTAATAAAGCCTAAATAAATCATTTTAGCAGTAGTAGCAATGTTGGCAGATTGTAAATCTTCTAGTTACTTTTTTATCAATTTATTAAAACCACTAGCAACCATTAAAGATTTGGTGCACCTTATGGTATGAGGTTTTTGAATGAAAACAACTGGATATCATTCTTATGCTAAAATGGTCTATTTCTAAAAACTGTCCTTTGTCCAATATGTATAAGATCTGTGACCTATATTTCTGCAGGATAGTTTTGTCTTTTAATGCAAGAAATCTATACTAAATCCTGCACATAGTAGTATCCATAAGAAATGGCACAGTGTTAGTTAGAATAATAAAGTTACTTTTTCAAGTCAAATCTTTACCTAATCAATATTATGCTCTTTTATCTAGGTTATCTCATTGATATTTGAGAGGTTTCTATTGAAATAAGTGTGCTAGCCTATACTCCTATAAGCTTTTCTTTTTGTATTTTTATGTGCCTAATAAATATATATAATAGTAGTGTAGTTATTATTGTGATTTATACAAATAAAATAGTCAATTATTAGCCATGTTGAATCCACGCACAAAACTAGAAATAATTTAGCTACTAGTACTAGTAAGCTACTAGTAAATAGTTTTACTACGCGAAATATTGACAATAAATATAATTTGTTATAAATGTAGCCTCCCAGACCCTATATATACAAGCCAATTTGCTCCTAAATAAACCAACTAGTGCTTAGCTTGTTTGTTTGCTGAATTCATAGTAATATTCTCAGACTTAAAACTTGAAATTCTTACCAAGTTAGTTATTTATAAAACTAAAAGTTGAAGTGCTCAGAAACTTACTAAGAGAAAGGATTAGGGAAATATACAAAGGAATTCCAGAGAAAGAAGAGCCGTGACCCTTTGATCTAGATGACACCCTAGAGATTGGAAGAACAGTAAAAGTACCAGTAGACTACTTAGGCCATACACTAGACACTACCAGACATATTAGACGCTACCAGACTAATACCTTAAACGGTACCAGAAACATCTTAAATGGGATTCTAAGAAACAGTTAGGAAACTAATACAAACCAAGCATTAACCTTATTGTCAGCAGTAGAAATTTAATAGAATAATAGAGAGACAACTATGGTGGCAAGACAGAAGTAGACCTGCAACAACTTGGTTGCAGCAGTGGGATTAATAAAGAGAGAGCCAAAATGCTTGTTACAACTTGGTGGCTTAATGGTGGGATTGAAATATATAGAGTAAGAAGAAATATCACCTGTGTCGCCTATGATAAAAGTATATTTTAAGTATATAAATAAGGGGGCTCACTGCTGCACACACTAGAATGGCCACAATAAGAATATTTGAACAATTTGCACAAAACCATTTAATGTAAATCCTTAATTCAAATATAAATATTTGAGTCTAAATATATCATCAATTAGTATAACTTTACTTAGGAGATTAGATAAATAGTTCAAATATAAAAAGGACAGCCTTCAAGTCAAAGGCACTGCACTGGATAAATTGTAAGATTAATATCAATGAACCCCTTTTGGAAAAAAGCTAAAACACTATGAAGGTTCTTAGAAAAGTATCTAGAGCTAGATTTTTAGAATAGGCCTAGTATGTAGAATAAGACAATATCTTTCAACATTATCATTTGACCTATTGTCTTATAAGACAAGGCCACTCTCTTGCTAATCATTGAGAAATTTGTTAAACCTGGCATAGCAATTTATAGTCAAAATGAATACAGTAGAGAAAAGTGCTGTCTAAGTGCTGTCTAAGACTAAGTCGAGCCTCTCCTCGGTTTGCTTCTCCCGGCCGGTTTGAGCGCCCCGCGGTGTGCCTGCCGCGGGGTGTTTTTTGCTATACGAGCGTAATACTCACTGAAATAGAAAGAGGCTTCATTAGATTCGCGCATTCACACTTTACTTTACAGTTAACTAATTATCTTAGTGTGGGACCCTAGGACAATAAAATAATAGCCGGGACGTACTTAGTATAATACTGTACATCTAAATTCGTGTACATATATCTTACTAATAGCTTGTTGACGCCCTCATGTTTACAATTCCGTTGCAATCGCTACTTATAATTTGTTACAATAAGTAGCTAGTACTGAGAAAAAGTACACATTTTCCAAAGCAAAGACGGGTGCAACTGCTTGTTCTTGTATTGTGCATACATTTACATGTGCTGTACAGTGTGGGTACATACATCACATGTCAAAAAGGAAACTTGACCTCAATTTAAACCTCCATTGACTAAGCCACTCTAATTGTCAGTCCGATAAGCCGGAATGACATTGAGATTCGAAACTGCACAAAAGCTTAGTTACATGCATTGTAGATCGGCGGAGACCAGCTACAGACAGACAGACAGACAGACACTAAGACAGACAGACAGACACTAAGACAGACAGACAGACACTAAGACAGACAGACAGACAGACAGACAGGCAGACAGACAGACAGACAGACAGACAGACAGACAGACAGACAGACAGACAGACAGACACTAAGACAGACAGACAGCCAGACAGATAGACAGACAGACTCGACTTTATAGATACTTGATCTGAAAAAACACGTTCACACATCGAAAGCCGTCATAAAGAACGACGAAATTTTCTTTTCGAGTATTTGAAAGCTGTACGCCATGCAAGTTTTATTGAACAGTAAGAGATGAAAGAAAATATCTACGATTATGGTTGAAAAGATTCAAATTTACATTAAATACACGCACAATAAAACAGGATCTTTTGAACATTGTACAATGTACCTACATGTAGCGACATCCAGATTACACAGATCACCTGCTGAACTCCTGTTCATTCGCAGTCGCGGTAGGGCTTCAGCCTCGTGTATGGCAAGCATCTGTCGGAGCAGCACTCATTGTCGAATATGCAAAACTCCTTTGACTTCAGCTTCTTGCACTTGGGCACGCTGCTGCCGGCGTCTCTTCGACCAGTGCATCCTGAAGTGCTACCTGCAGGATAAAGAGTTCGGCTTGCACTACGATGTTCTGGCTGTCACTCCGATAATCACTCTGGCTGTCATTCTGATTGTCATTCTGGCTATCACTCTGGTTGTCACTCCGGCTATCAATCTGATTGTCACTCCGGCCAATCACTCTGATTGTCAATCTGGCTATCAGTCTGATTGTCACTCCGGCTATCAGTCTGGTTGTCACTCCGGCTATCAGTCTGATTGTCACTCCGGCTATAAGTCTGATTGTCACTCCGGTTATCACTGATTGTCACTCCGGCTATCACTCTTATTTTCTTGACCTCAAGTTTACAGCAATTAACTGAAAGATTAGTGTTCATAGAAATCTTTAACTATTCCCACCTTAAGCCACCAGACTTACCAAGAAATGAAAGCACCAAGATTACCGCTACTAACAAGAAATCTGATTTCATCTCGATCGAAGGATGAAGGATGAAATATTCAGTAATTATGCGAAGTTCGACGTCTTGAGGGAATCAAGCTTTGTGTCAATAATCAATATTTACAAACTCGCGCCCGGTTCGCTCATCTTAACCCATAAAAGTCAAGTTTTACGATTCCAAACGTTTCAGTTCGCCTTGTTGCCTTTTACCGGCTGAGTGAGGCCATAGACAAGGACAAATGCTCTATCAACTCCAAGCGGTTCTGCAGCGCTAGGGTTGAAAGTGACTCGTCTGGTTGCCCGGAGAAACCGCGAGCTGTTCCCGAGTTCGCAGGCCTCATCATTCACAGACGAATGGGTTTCACCGGAGGTGGAGCAGCCGATATTTGTTAAAGCCAGGCATTGGCAGCCAGAATGCTGCTCATTTAACTGTCTAGACCACAAAAATGGCTAATTTAGCTTCGGGTGTTTTTCACGGAGTAAAAGGTGCCTCGTGTAGCCCGTGAGGCTCATGGTGGAAAGCCCGGATGTCTTCTGCTGAGATACAACAGCACATTCCGGAGTCGCTTGGGATGGGCGGCAGTTTGTTGTATCCATCCGCCTCCTTTTATAGAGAGCGTCAGTCCAGGGAACCAGGGATCAATTTAGAACCAGAAGGTAGACACGTCTCGAGTAAGTACAGTAAGCTCGAGTAAGTACAGTAAGCTCGAGTAAGTTCAGTAAGCTCGAGTAGGTAACAGTGCTAGTAAAGATTTATATAGAAACTATAGTTTGATCTTGTTAATAGTATAAATTTTCAAGTATATACTTTGGAGCAATGCAAGTGAATTCAGCCAATCAGAATGCTTTGCTTTTATCACCGCGGCATGTCCGAGCACAGTTGCCAAGCATACAATGGGCTCGCACCTCGGCAAGCACAAGCTTCAGCTGCATCAAGTTCGAGTTGGACTTTCAAAAAAAACCCGCATCGGCCGCACTAAAAATACTCGTAATGCAGCAAAGCCTTCACTGCCGTCTTGTCGCCATCATTGTTCCTGTGGCCCTGTTGGGTGCTGCGGTGAAGACCCCCGGCGGATCTGCTCAATTCACCGCCAACGTGACGGGCAGCGCTGTCGCTCTGACGGAGTTTCGCTCGCAGCCCGCACTCAGCGACAAACACTGCAGCTTTGTGTGCAGCCGCAGGCCGGACTGCTTCGGCTTCTACTGGCTGGTCGAGGCCTGTCGGCTGTTCGACTTTGTGGCGTTTTCCAATGCCAACGCCTGGGTCAGCACCGGCCTGTGCGACGTCTTTGTGCGCGGTAAGTTCGCGCGAGCTGAAGAAAGTTGCTCCTTTTTTAGCTTTAGTCCTTTAGTCCTTTTAGTAGCTCCTTTGAAATTTTATTCTCGTATCGTATTTTTCCGAGAGGCCGCTTTGAGCAATGGCATCGCTGTTGAAGATGAGGCGGTGACAGACAAAATGCTGGCCATTCTCGTCCCTATTGCAAAGAGGCTGCTGTAGTGAGTGAAACGAGGCTAGACTGCTTGTTGTAGTCGATAGTTGCCGAAAGCTTGCAGGCGAGAATAATAGCGATCAGTATATTTATTGAATTATTGAGCTGAGTCAGAATGGTGGTTAAAGTCGCACCATGCACATTTGATATTGTACGCATAAGGGTTGAGCTAGCAGAGTCACGCAGCGCAGCCGCTAACAACCCCCCAACACACACGATAGTAGGCGCTGCCTACACTTCTCCCCCCCCCCCAAGGAATTAAAAAAACTTCGAACTAAAGAAAATTGACTGTTTACGAAGTACACCGCTTCAGCTTGAGTTATGCCGCTTCAGGAAATGCGGATCAGTTACTTAACTCGTATAACACTTCGGCGTGTCGCGGGCTGCTCTTGGATGCCGTCTCTGAGCCACAGACTCTGCTTCTTCACTAGCGGCCTGGCCGGCGGACTGGCCGGCGGACTGACCGGCTGACTGGCCGTCGGACTGGCCGGCGGACTGGCCGGCGGACTGGCCGGCTAACTGGCCGGCGGACTGGCCGGTGGACTGGCCGGCGGACTGGCCGGTGGACTGGCCGGCGGACTGGCCGGCTGACTGGCCGGTGGACTGGCCGGTGGACTGGCCCGCCGGTTCCATCAGAGGCCGCAGCTGGGTCACGTGCCGCATACAATACTGCTGGCCTCGCCGTAGGACGCAGGTGTCGCCTCGAACCTCCTGCACCGTCCATGGCTGAGTTTCGAATGGCAGCTGCGTTTTTTTGCGTGCCTGCTGCTTGCGAAGAACACTCATGCCGGGAACGATGCGGTGCTTCTTTGCGGCCGAGCGCCTGTCGAACGCACTCTTCATCTTTCACGGCTTCCTGGCTGACGTCAGATGACTTCGGCTGCCTGCTGGCTGGGATTCCGTCGTTGATCGGCCTGCCCATGAAGAGCTCGGCCGGAGTCCGCCCAGTTGCTCGGTGAGGCGTTGTGCGGAACGCCAGAAGCCAGTCGTCCAGGGCCTCTCTCCAGTTCCGACCTTCAGCGACAGCAGTCTTCACGACCTTCCCGATGCTGCGGTTGACACGCTCGGTGGCTCCGTTGGACTCCGGATGCAGCGGACAGATGAGCCGATGATGAACTCCGTATCCGCTGAGGAAGCTGCGAAAGTCGGCAGAGTTAAAGGGCGGTCCGTTGTCCGTGATGACCTCAGCAGGGATGCCGTGCCGACCGAACAGCCGTCTCAGATGCGGTGTCACGTTGCCGGCCGTCGTTGACTGCATGATGTCGACTTCCGGGTACTTGGAGCACAGGTCCGTGGTGACCAGCAGCATCTGACCTTGCACCGGGCCGTAGAAGTCCATGCCGAGCAGTTGCCAAGGTCCGCCCGGCATCTCCGTCGGCTTCAAAGGCGTCTGGTGCACGTGCGTGGCCGCTGCTTGGCAACCGACACAGCACTTGACGAATACTTTGCAGTCGCTGCGCATCTTTGGCCACCAGACTTTGGTCTGCAGTCGCTTCAGGGTTCTGTCCGCACCGAGATGTCCCGTATGGGCCAGCTGCAGTATCGGTCTCCGCAGCGACTCGGGGACAACGATGAGATCTCCGCGGAGCAGAATTCCGTCGCTCTCGGAAAGTTCGCTGCTGCTGGACTTGAGTGCGCGTTGCACCGGGTCGAGCATGTTCCAGCTGCCGGTTTTGATCGCGCTGAGCGCAGCCTGGATCTCCGTGTCAGTCCTTGAAGAGTCTCAGATCTGCTGAAGGCTGAATCCCTTTGGCACGGCACCTGCTGACACATCTGGCGTAGGCCACGGGTCTGCTGCTGCCGTCTGGCTGCTTCTGGGTGAGGATGGCGCCGAGACCGATGGAAGATGCGTCCACCAGAAGCTCCGTCTGCCGCTTGCGGTCGAAGAACGCCAGCGTGTCGGCTCCGGCGATGGCCTTCTTGATTGTGCTGAACGCCTCAGTGTGGCTGGCAGTCCATTCCCATGGCTGGCCCTTCTTGGTCAAATGGCGCAGCGGGGCTGACACGTCGGCGAATCTTGGGATGAATTTCGCCAGAAAGTTTGCGGTGCCGAGAAACGACCGAACTTCTGAGACATTGGCGGGCTGCCGGAAGTCTTGCATTGCGCGGATTTTCTCAGCAGCTGGTTGGATGCCTTTGGCTGACAGGTGCATCCTGTTGGGTATTGGGCTCAGTACCCTTATAACCTTATATCTATGGTAGAAATATATGCGTGGGCTACAGCGCGGCACAGCCCTCTGGGCAAAGTTTAGGTTTGCGCGATATTGAGCCGCTCGGCTTCGTACACAACATGGCATCGCAAGCAGCCAAGTGAAAAGCCCAAAAGTGCAAGATGGCACCCAAGATCGACGTCCGAAGTGCGCCGCACTTCGACATCGAGTCACAGAAGGAGCTATACCCACATTGGAAGCTACTGTGGGAGGCCTTCGAGGAGCTCTCAGGACTCAACAGTCTGGACAACGAGGACGAGAAAAAGAAGTACCGTCTTTTCGCGCTACGCCAATGCCTGAGCATGGAGACACTGCGCGTCGTGGACAGCTTGCCGCATCTGACCGAGGAGAACAAGAACGACGCCGGAGAGATCATCAAGGCCCTGGAGCTGTTCATCACGGGCCAGCGAAATGAAATATTCGAGCGCCGCGAGTTTTCGTTACGGAATCAGATGGAGGGCCAATCGTTCAGCGACTGGTACGTGGCAATAAAGGAAATGGCATCGCGATGCAACTTTGAGCGCTGCTGTGGTATATGTGCGGAGTGCCAGATCAGAGACAGAATCGTCATGGGGCTTCGAGATCACAGCACAGTGGAGAAGTTGCTGGAAGAAGGCAGCGAGCTGACACTAGAAAGAGCCAAGACGATTTGTGAGTCAATGGAAAGCTCCAAGAAGAATTGTGCCGCGATGAAGGGCGAGACGTCGACAATCTCTGCAGTTCGAAGAGTTTCGAGCTACAAGAAGGCCAAGCAAACTGCCGCCGCAGATGCCCGCCAGGCAGGTGGACCCGCTCAACGAAGTCAGATAGTGGCGAAGCACCCAATCTGCAAATTCTGCGGATGTGAGCACGAACGCGGAAAGGAGAAATGTCCAGCCTGGGGGAAATCGTGCACCAAGTGCGGTAAGGCTAACCATTTTGCTAAGCAATGCAGGAATGGAAAGCCACACAAGACAAGCGATAATATGAATTCGATTTTTGCTGCAACGAAGACGGAGAATAGCGAAATCGCACCAAGCTGTGTGCGTTTGAGCGTCGACGGTCTTCTGCGTTTGGTGGTCAACACGCAGAAGACCGTCGTGCTATGCGTGCCGGACGACACCGAGGCTGCAATCTTCTGCCGAGGCGCTAACGGACAGGCGAGTGAGCTTCCAAGATGTCAGCAGTTCGTCTACCTCGGCGGTCTGGTTCCCGACGTCCGCGAGGATCTGCGGCGTCGCCGAGGACTTGCCTGGGCTGCCTTTCGTTCTATAAGGTCAGTCCTGCAGTCCGAGGCCCTACCGGACCGCCAGAGGGCGGCGCTGTTCCAGGCGGTGATCGAGACCGTCCTGTTATACAACGCCGAGACCTGGACGCTGACAGACTCGCTCGAGGCTCAAGTTGACGCGGCGCACGCTGGCCTGCTGCGCGCCGCCTTCAAGATCGGCAACGAGCGAGTCACCAACACGGCGCTCTATCATCGCGCCGGCCTGGCCCGTCCTAGCGATCTGCTGCGCCGTCGGCGACTCCAGCTGGCAGGCCACGTCATCCGCGCCGAGGCCTACTGTCCGGAGCCGGTGCAGGAGGTGCTGCTACTTACGTTGCAGGCACCCTACCGGCGGGGACAGGCGAGGACTCGGCGCTACGTCGACTGTCTGCTGGCTGACGCCGGCGCCCCGGACTCTGCCGGCGGTGCGGCCTTTGTTCGCGCCCAAGCTTCGAAGCGAGCCATCTGACGCTGCTTTTGCGAACTGACAGCGTACTCTGTTGTTGTTGTTGTTGTTTGAGCGTCAAAACTGACGATGGAGTGAGGGTCATTCCCGCACTGCCAGACACGGGTGCGTTTATCAACGCGATCCCAGTAAAAATGTTGCGAACAATCGGCATCGAAGAAAGAAGTCTGTGCAAGTCCGACATTCGACCAAGCAGCCCATTAACTACCAAGACTGAAAATGCGAGACAGAGTTGCAGTGCAAGACGTCCAGACCAAGAAGTGGGATCGATACGGTGTGATCGTCGAAGCGATGAAAAACAATGACTTCCTGGTCAAACTGGCAAGCGGTAGAGTGCTGAGAAGAAATCGGAGATTGCTCAGAAGAAGACTACCGGTCCTGGCAGCTGAAGCACGACATCGTGATGCGACATCGTTGCACGCAAGACGGAATAGCAAGCCCAGAGAACCCGAGCCGCAAACGAGGTGGCCCATACGAAACCGCCGACAACCTGTTCGGCTTCAGGTCAACCCCCAAATGAAGTCCTATGACTGAAGGACCCATTGTGTTTTGAATCAAAAGGGGAGATGTTGGGTATTGGGCTCAGTACCTTTATAACCTTATCTATGGTAGAAATATACGCGTGGGCTAAAGCGCGGCACAGCCCTCTGGGCAAAGTTTAGGTTTGCGCGATATTGAGCCGCTCGGCTTCGTACACAACACATCCCGAGAAATTCAACAGCCGGTTTGGCGAACTTGCACTTGACCTTGTTCAGCGTGATGCCGAATTCGCGGAGGCGGTGAAGGCAGGCGTCCAGTCTGTCGTGGTGCTGCTTGGCATCCGCGGCGTAGACGATGACGTCGTCGTGGACCCACCTGACACCGTCGATGCCGCTGAGGATGCCCAGCATGACCCGCTGAAGGATCTCCGAAGCGTTGGTGAAGCCCATACTCAGCCTCTTGAGTCGCATCAGTCCGAGCGGCGTGCTAAACGTGAAGAGATGGCGGCTGTCCTCGTGCACCGGAATCTGGTAGAAGGCTTTCCGGATGTCCAGCTCACTGAACAGCTTGGCTCCGGACATCTCCTCGGTGACCTCGTCCAGGGTCGGAATCTGCTGCTTTTCGGGGACCACAAAGGCGTTCAGGTCGCGAAGGTCTTGGCAGATCCTAACGCCGCCATCGGTCTTGGGCACCACGACCATGCGTGCCACCCAGGTGCTGGGACCCTTGACTGACTCGATGATGTCCTGCCGCTCCAGTGCCTTCAGCTCATCCACCACGGCTGCTCTCAGGTGCGCCGCCACCCGGGATGGCGCGTGGCAGACTGGCACGGCGTTGTCTGACAGCTGCACTCTGACCTGTACACCTTTGATGCATCCGATGCCTTCGAAGACTGTTTTGTGCCGGTGTAGAATGTCCTGAAGCTGTGGCGACGGACGCGCCGAGTCGCTGTTCGAATTCACGGCTTCCGTCGCATTGAACTCCGGGCGCTGAATTTTGAGAACTCCGAGCCTGAATGTGGGATCGCGACCGAGTATTGTGAGACCATCGCCATCCATGATGTGGAAGGGCACGACGGTGCTGACTGCTCCGACGCGAACTTCCAGGTCGGCGATTCCGAAGATGTTGAGTGGTGCAGAGCAGCCATAGGCTCTGACTTCTGATTCTGGAGTTCGCAGGTGAGGCCGATTGAGCGTCTTGAAAGTGCGGCTGCTCATAATGCTGCAGCTGGCACCGCTGTCGATCATCATCGAGAGCTGCCGACTTCCCACTTGGACTTTCAGCGAGACCTCAGCCGGGTAGGTGCCGTTTCTGTGCAGGGTGAACACGTCTTCGCTGGCGACGGCGTCAGGGACCGTGCAGTCTGCGTTGGCGTGAATCTGCTGCCGGGCTCTGCTGCTGGCTGAGCACGGTTGACGGCACGCCTTGGCCAGGTGATTTGGCTTACCGCAGTTATTGCAGATCCTGCCTCTGGCTGCGTCGCAGGTGGCGTGGCCACGCTCGCCGCATCGGTAGCAGATGTTCATCTGGCTCGGCTTTGATCTCGGTTCGCTGGCGGGTCCGCGTCTGTCTGTCGCTGTTTTGCTGCTCCTGGCCAGGTTAGCTACCTGGGCGTCGGTGGTCTTCTCCATCTCAGCAGCCTGCTCTTCCGCAGCCTCGAATGCTCTGGCCTTCCGCAGGGCATCCTCCAGCGTGATGTCTGCTTCTTGGAGCAGCCGTCTGCGCAGTTTGTCGGAGGTGCATGTCGCGACGAGCTGGTCCCGGATGGAATGGAAATCCAATGGGGTTTCCCCGCGCAGGTTCGTATCCTGCTTGCGACGCCACTGTAGTGAGTGAAACGAGGCTAGACTGCTTGTTGTAGTCGATAGTTGCCGAAAGCTTGAAGGCGAGAATAATAGCGATTAGTATATTTATTGAATTATTGAGCTGAGTCAGAATGGTGGCTAAAGTCGCACCATGCACATTTGATGTTGTACGCATAGCGACTTACATGCGTGTGTTGCCAATAGAAACGGCCGGGTGGATCCCTAGGTTGCGCCCAAGCATGAGCCTCTCCCTCCGTTTGCTCTACAGTCACACCATGGTGTCCGTTCTAACAGCAAACAGCACAGCTCCTCCTTCGAAACCTCCTTGAAAGGAGTGCTTCACTCCCACATACTATAAATTAAGGAATGCTCTACCTGCAGCATTAGCTAATCATGGCATCAAGTCATCTATTTTCAAATGTCAAGTTCTCAAAGACCACATTGATCAATATTTTGACTTTTATTTTCTTTGTCTTGCTCTCCTTCCATCGTCTAACTTTGTATTCTTTCACTACTTTTCACTATAACCCTTCGTAGCCATGGGGCACGATTGGTGTTATTGGTCTTTGACCACTCCGTAGTGAGTTTGATATGATAATAATAATAATATTAATAATAATAATAGGAGATGACCCTTGAGACTGACTGCTCGGAGAGCACTCGTGGCTCACGAGAAGGACATTGTGATGGCCGGATTCCCTCTCCTACTAGATTCAGCAAGGCATTCTGGAATCCTGTCTACGAAAAACATACACATTCGCAAGAGGGTTGGGGGGACACTGACGAAACATCTTCAGCGATACCGTGCCGCAACCATAGTGAGGCAATTCTGCCCTCCCGCTGACTTCTGAGCACATACAAGCGCACAAAGACTGTACACAGGCACACACTCGCTCACACAGGCTGTACAGCGGCCCTGACTTGACTTTCTAATCGTCAGGCATGTGCACTCTCTGTGCCATGTTGGGTTGACCCTCACGGGTGGTGAATCGCACGACAACCCATCGAGCTACAGGCCCCAAATGAATCAAACTGGGATTTGTTGCGCGAGATTCAGACACATTTAGTACTGCGCTGCACGTATTGAGGAGGCCCATTACGCAGGCCATGTATTCTGTTCCTGCTGCAGATCGCACCAAGCTGCAGCTGCACAAGCGGGGGGGCATCGACGGCAACAAAAACCCGGACAGGTTTGCTGGGTCATGCTCGCACACTCTAATAAACTACGAAAACGAGTGGTGGGAGGCCGCTCTTGCAGCACCATCGTTCGTGTCGTTCATTACCATCTACAACAGGCAGGACTGCTGCGCCGAGAGGCTCAACTTATTCGACATCCTGGTGGACGGGTCCGTGTGCAACCAAGTGAGATTCAGCGTGCCGTTCACCGTGGCCAACTTCACCTGCAACGCCATCGGCTCGGCTCGCGCGTCAGAATTTTCCAACGCATTACTGGCGGCGATCGATATCTTACGATTTGCGAATTCGAGGCGTTCGGTTTTCATGCCATGTGATGCTTGCTGATGCCATGTGATGCTGCTGATGCCATGTGATGCTTGCTGATGCCATGTGATGCTATGTGATGCTGCTGATTCCATGTGATGCTTGCTGATGCCATGTGATGCTGCTGATGCCATGTGATGCCGATGATGCCATGTGATGCTTGCTGATGCCACCATGTGATGCCGCCGATGCCATGTGATGCTTGCTGATGCTATGTGATGCCGCTGATGCCATGTGATGCTTGCTGATGCCATGTGATGCTGCTGATGCCATGTGATGCTGCTGATGCCATGTGATGCTTGCTGATGCCATGTGATCCTGCTGATGCCATGTGATGCCTGCTGATGCCATGTGATGCTTGCTGATGCTATGTGATGCTTTCTGATGCCATCATGTGATGCCGCTGATGCCATGTGATGCTTGCTGATGCCATGTGATGCCGATGATGCCATGTGATGCTTGCTGATGCCACCATGTGATGCCGCCGATGCCATGTGATGCTTGCTGATGCTATGTGATGCCGCTGATGCCATGTGATGCTTGCTGATGCCATGTGATGCTGCTGATGCCATGTGATGCTGCTGATGCCATGTGATGCTTGCTGATGCCATGTGATCCTGCTGATGCCATGTGATGCCTGCTGATGCCATGTGATGCTTGCTGATGCTATGTGATGCTTTCTGATGCCATCATGTGATGCCGCTGATGCCATGTGATGCCGCTGATGCCATGTGATGCCGATGATGCCATGTGATGCTTGCTGATGCCACCCATGTGATGCTTGCTGATGCTATGTGATGCCGCTGATGCCATGTGATGCTTGCTGATGCCATGTGATGCTGCTGATGCCATGTGATGCTGCTGATGCCATGTGATGCCTGCTGATGCCATGTGATGCTTGCTGATGCTATGTGATGCTGCTGATGCCATCATGTGATGCCGCTGATGCCATGTGATGCTTGCTGATGCCATGTGATGCTGCTGATGCCATGTGATGCTGCTGATGCCATCATGTGATGCCGCTGATGCCATGTGATGCTTGCTGATGCCATGTGATGCTGCTGATGCCATGTGATGCTGCTGATGCCATGTGATGCCTGCTGATGCCATGTGATGCTTGCTGATGCTATGTGATGCTTTCTGATGCCATCATGTGATGTCGCTGATGCCATGTGATGCTTGCTGATGCCATGTGATGCCGCTGATGCCATGTGATGCCGCTGATGCCATGTGATGCTTGCTGATGCCATGTGATGCTGCTGATGCCATGTGATGCTTGCTGAAACAGTACTTGAAGCGTAGGTAGTGCTGCCACCAGCTTCGTAGAGTCGCAGCCTTTGGTGAGGTGCTGATCTCGTAGAAGCAAATAACTAAGACGAGAGAAAGTCAAGCACTTTGTGCAGGTTTAGCAGTTCTCGAGCAGAGGCGTCCACAGTCAGCAGTCCCTGCCGGGCTAGTGCGGGTTAGAGCGATGGTGCTAGCTTCGGGCGATCTAAGCTGGCCTGCTAATAGATAGCAGGAGCGATTCGAGCAGGCACGCGCAAAGTCGGGAGACTTGGAAGTTCAAACTTAGGCGCAAACTTGGCACACAAACTTAGAGACTGACTGAGAGAGAAATCTCGGAGGAAGGGCTGAGGAACGGGCTCGGAAAGCGGGCACGCAGGCGGAAAACGGGCTTGTCTGAACCAAGCCATGAGAGGGGCTGCATTTATAGGGAGAATCGATTACACATAGCAAGAAAGACCCCCGCTGAGAGTCAGGAGTGACTCTGTTGCTATTTTTAGCAACAAGCGAGCGGGTTCTGCCTCAGAGGAAGCAGGGGTCCTAGCGCACGTGATGTCCCCAAACGCGAGCCCATGATGAAACCATTGCACTTTGGACTAAAGAAGGAAGAAGGCCCTGTCATGTGACTGGCTCACATGACAGGCTCACATGTCATGTGACAGGGGGAAAAGGCCCACAAGTGAAGGCACTCGTGACCTGGGACCGGAAAACAGAATGGCACTCCAAATCTGGAGCAAGGACCACTAGGAACACTAGAGACGAAACAGAGGCAGGAGACAGAGACAGAGACAGATGCCCGCAGCAAACTGGGCATTGGTAGGATCGGGGCTCAACTTTGCGAAAAGTGAGCGGGCACTCTGAACTTCTATTGAAGAGGCACTGTCAGGGGAAAGCAATCGTTTGAGCACGCTAAGACTTGAGCAATTGAATTTCGTATTCTACATGTATACTGGTAAACGCTGCCTACTGGGCAGGCAACTCCGACATTACAGTTTAATTTACTTTACATTTTTCTGAATGAAAATGAAGAATTTTAATGATGTATTTTCAATCAGGACCGAATGAGCCTTAGGGTAACGAAAAAGTCCTCTTTCACGAAATCCTTCAACACACTTTCGGCTTTTCCACCGCTTGTAACAAATTGCTGCATGTTCTTCGGCCTTTGGGAGCGCTGCTCTTTGTCTTCCAATACATACACAGCTTCCACCCCCCCCCCCCCGAAACCTCACAAATTAACCACTTGCGCACTGTTAAGATTTTTTAAACTACATGTAGTTTCTCTGAAGAGCATCTTGATCGAACAGCTCTTCCTGAATGTCCATCGTAGAGCAATCCGACGTCGGCGACGGATTACAGCACTCCGATGCGTCATACATTAATATAAATCGATGGATAACGACGTCATACGTCGGATGAAGTTTCGTGCAATAAATTGCATATATCTGCATGTATTGTTTTCGACGTCGATTGAGATCGGGAACGTCGGCCATCATCGACGTCGATGGAGGTCGGGAACATCGGCCGTCATCGACGTCGATGGAGGTCGCCGGAACGTCGACCCGAGACCTCGGATTGCGGTCTCTCAATGAGCCTTTTTTTAGCCAAAACTTCTTTGTGCCAGTCACTTGGCGACAAAACATTTCGACGCCGGACACTTCGTCTAAGACACAAAAAATTTATAGGGACAAATTACTTTTTGGCGACAGTACTAGTAATTTGCCATATCGGCGACTAACGACCTCGATAGTGGACATTTGGTGAAAAACCTACGCCACGAGTGTGGGCGCGAGTCTTGTCGCCCAAGTGTGTACTACCATGGTAGCCCGTTAAAACAAATGAACAAAGCTAACTCAGGCATTCGATATTGTAATTCAGATACGAATTTTATTTTTTAAATATTTTGTTAGTTTAACAGGAAGTAAACTAAAAAGTGATTTGTTTTTATATGTAAAAAAATTAACTTCGAAAACTAAGACGACGACGGACTTTGACATTTAAATCTTCTAAGTGGATTTCAAAGACTTTGCGACCTGTGACTTTAGCTTTTTAAAGTACCATTTTTTTGAATGCAGATTTGTGGACCACATTACCTTACTGAAGTTGGTGACTTAGCCTAGATGATCTAAATATATTATAGATAGACCTAGGTTAGATTCAGATCATTGCTCTCTATTAGTGTATTATAAATATAACATGTCAATTGTCATGTCATAATAATTTCTATGATATGAAAAGCAAAAGGCAAAAGCACATTGTGCTTTTAAATTTCAAAAAGCACCTACATGCTTGGTGTTTATTAGCATAATTTCCTAATTATTATTCAAATCAAATGGATCTAATTAACTAAATATTGAAATATTTAGGGCTTACTCTGTTGAGATTTTCTTCAACATAGGCCTAAGTGGCTAGGCCTACCTATTCTATACTACTATAGACTATAGTTTATGACTATGTCTAAGTCTAATGTCTATAGGCCTACTCTAGTCTCATTTTTATTTGGGTAAATTGACCATTTGATAAAAAATACCCACACTTAAAGACATGGCAGTTGTGTCTATATTACTATTGTGATAGGCTTCTTGGTCCTGTCCTTACAAATATCCTACTGCTTGGTACTGGCTTGATAGGGCTTATAGCTCTGCCTTTTAAATCCTAACTGTTTGTTTGAATCTCATATATTTTTGGGTAGCGTTCTTAGTAATGTTCTGGCTGGTAGCGTCTTATGTATAGCTATGGTAGCATCTTATGTATGGCTCTGGTA